>JAJGQD010000243.1:0-25109 GCA_020882685.1 Aphelinus atriplicis
TGTCTATTTATTTCTGACTGTCCAATTTGAATAGTTTATTTATATTCATAAATTGAGAATAGGTTTTAACCTATTGCCTATAAATAATACATTTTCAAGATATTAAAAATGGTTTAGGTTAGATGGTCTCTCATGACACCATGAAAACTAGTCAATTTGCTAGACATATATTGATTTGAATGAGATATTTAATAAACTCGTCATAAAATGCTAAAAAAAGCGTTTCAAGTATGATTAGTTTCGAAATATAAATTTCTAGTCATTTTATAGTTTGGGTATTATTGTGTAGCTATAAATTGGTCATAAAATTTTTTGAATTTCTACCAGGGCACTGTTATCTTTTAATATTATATTGTGCACCCTCCATAATTCCAAATGTGTGTAAATTGTCGATCTTTGAGGGCCATTCCAGAGTGAAGTGGACAAAGGAAAATTCACAAAATCCACCACATATTTATTTTATGCGACGTTTCGCCAGTTAGGTTTACTGGCCTCATCAGGCTAAAAATTTATTACACAAAAAACACGTAATAAATAATACAGTTTAGGTACAAAACAATCGACGAAGTAACAATAAAATATTCTTTCTCACCAGTTTTGAATGAAAATATGATATTACGTTCGGCAGTGGAAGCGGCTGCTTCCACTGCCATTGTCAAACTATTGTGTATAAAGCTAGCGTCAGAGGTCTTATATACCATCAGATACATTGGTGTGTTTGTTTTGAAAAATCTTGCTAAGCTTCCTATACGTGTGACTGAGTTGTTGTGTGTCTTCCTTCCTATTAAGTGTGTGTTGGTACATATTGATGTGGAGCATTTTCCGAAATAAGTCGTTTCTTATAATTCGCTTCGCGGTCTAAAATTTTCCGGTCCCTTTGCATTTAATAGAAAATAGTACACACACATTTGATTGGAATAACGTTATCTTTTTCTCTATTATATCTGAAAAAATCTAAATGGTGGAAATATAATTAAATAAAAAATTGCTCCTCGAGCATAGTGAAAAATAGACCTTTGAAAAAGGTATATGTGGACGACAAGTATGTTCCGTATCTTTTGGTTCGCTGTTGGATAAACTTTTATTCTACTCAATTTCTTTAAGTAGAAAGAAAGTTGAAAATGTCTCGTCAATTTCAGTCCATTCAAATGCATATAAGATAGTATTCACAAAATTTGAAGCCTTCTTTCAACCTCATGTTTTTCTGTTACGGATTTTGAACTAATAACCTGAATATTAAATACAGTAATATGAAATCCAATTATACATTCCAGTTTATTTTGTCATTGGTAATACAAGAAATCACTGAAATCTAGCATCAAATGCCAAGTATCCAACTAGTATGATTATTCATCCGACTACACAATGAATATTTTTTCAATGTACACTTGATCCTTGCCACCATTGAAAATGCCAATGCAGATCAATTGCTAATGTTAAGATAAGAAAGTACTGAAATCACAAATGCATGTCAAGTACTTAACTCATATAATTTTGTATGAGTTTAGTAGAAAAATTATAGATGGTTGAAATCAATTAAAATACTCGAGCAATTTTTCTTTTTCATATTAAAAAATGAACCTTTGAAAAAGGTATACGTGGACGACAAGTATGTTCCGTATCCTTTGGTTCGTAGTCGGATAAACATTAATTCTACTCAATTTCTTGAAATAGAAAGAACTTTGAAAATGTCTTCAATTTCAGTCCATTCAAATGCATATAAGATAGTATTGAATAAATTCTTAGGAGACTAAATTTTTCCATGCAAAAAGAAATTTGGAAATGTCTGTTTAATCTCAGTCCATCCAAATGCATGTAAGGTTAATTAATATAATTCAAATCTAATATATTTTTTGTAAATACAGATCCATCACTTCAATAAACATATTTACCAAAACACTATCGTTATATATTCTAGTTCATTTTTTCAATGATGACATGAGAAAGTAGCGAAATCTAGCATCAACTGACAAGTATCCAACTAATGTGATTAGCCTTATACAGAACTAATATTTTTTCAAAGTATACCTTAAAGCAATTGTTGCACGACCTGTTATCAAATATCAATATCAAGTCTCCAGATCAATTCATCCATGTTCCGATCGAATATACTGAAATCAAAAATCCATGTCAAGTAGCTACATACATTTTAAATACATCTACCAATGTTGAAATGGAAAGTACTAAAATCACAATTCTATGTCAAGTAGTACCACTTTGTAAGGTTTCAGTATTAAATTCATAATAATTTGAAATCAAATAAAACACTCGATAATCGAAATTATCTTTCTCATAGTACAACTGACGTTATTCTACTAGAATCTCAAATCCCAATGATAACTACATGAATGGAATTTTTACATTACAATTCTCAATGTTTGAATGTTACAATTGTACATCATGATATTATTTTCATTCTTCAATTGAAATGTATTTATTTTGTTTCCCTCCTTTTTTTCATTTTTTTAAGTCAATGGAATTAACAAATACATACTTGCCACGGGCCCGTTTTTCACAGATTCTCGATGGACAGTGTATTTGTTTTTTATTTTCACTTTACATATAAAAAAAAGTTAACACTCTATCCTGAAGATGTTTTTTCATGAGACTACATCAAAATAATATCTAAGGAATATCGATTTCTCAATAAATGTTCTTGCAAATCAGAGATACAGAAGTTCATAGCTAGAATATACTGTTTTGCCAACTTTTGAAAAAAATAAAATTCTGTTACTCAAATGATGTTCTAGATGTTCTTCCATAGAAGTGAGATTACCCAATGTAAACGATAAACATAGAACTAAAGATTTTACCAAGGGACGTTTAAGACATGTTTGAAGGATGGAAATTCTTTATTCCTTTTGTTACTTGCGGAGAGGTAGATTCAAGAAGCATTGAGCATCGAACGTTATCCAAAATTCTCATGCTTCACTTCCCGTGTTTGATCAGCATTTTGTATATTACAAGCAGTGGCTAGTTTTTTTGCATGAAATGATGTATCTAAGAATCGTATCGTAGGTGAATCTCATCGGAATCTGTGAAAAACGGGCCCGTGGCAAGTATGTATTTGTTAATTCCATTGACTGAAAAAAATGAAAAAAAGGAGGGAAACAAAATAAATACATTTCAATTGAAGAATGAAAATAATATCATGATGTACAATTGTAACATTCAAACATTGAGAATTGTAATGTAAAAATTCCATTCATGTAGTTATCATTGGGATTTGAGATTCTAGTAGAATAACGTCAGTTGTACTATGAGAAAGATAATTTCGATTATCGAGTGTTTTATTTGATTTCAAAATTTGAATTTAATACTGAAACCTTACAAAGTGGTACTATTACTAGAATTGTGAACTTTCCATTTCAACATTGGTAGATGTAAGTAGCTACTTGACATGGATTTTTGATTTCAGTATATTCTATCGGAACATGGATGAATTGATCTGGAGACTTGATATTTGATATTTGATAACAGGTCGTGCAACAATTGCTTTAAGGTATACTTTGAAAAAATATTAGTTTTGTATAAGGCTAATCACATTAGTTGGATACTTGTCAGTTGATGCTAGATTTCGCTACTTTCTCATGTCATCATTGAAAAAATGAACTAGAATATATAACGATAGTGTTTTGGTAAATATGTTTATGAAGTGATGATCTGTATTTACAAAAAATATATTAGATTTGAATCATATTAATTAACCTTACATGCATTTGGATGGACTGAGATTAAACAGACATTTCCAAATTTCTTTTTGCATGGAAAAATTTAGTCTCCTAAGAATTTATTCAATACTATCATATATGCATTTGAATGGACTGAAATTGAAGACATTTTCAAAGTTCTTTCTATTTCAAGAAATTGAGTAGAATTAATGTTTATCCGACTACGAACCAAAGGATACGGAACATACTTGTCGTCCACGTATACCTTTTTCAAAGGTTCATTTTTTAATATGAAAAAGAAAAATTGCTCGAGTATTTTAATTGATTTCAACCATCTATAATTTTTCTACTAAACTCATACAAAATTATATGAGTTAAGTACTTGACATGCATTTGTGATTTCAGTACTTTCTTATCTTAACATTAGCAATTGATCTGCATTGGCATTTTCAATGGTGGCAAGGATCAAGTGTACATTGAAAAAATATTCATTGTGTAGTCGGATGAATAATCATACTAGTTGGATACTTGGCATTTGATGCTAGATTTCAGTGATTTCTTGTATTACCAATGACAAAATAAACTGGAATGTATAATTGGATTTCATATTACTGTATTTAATATTCAGGTTATTAGTTCAAAATCCGTAACAGAAAAACATGAGGTTGAAAGAAGGCTTCAAATTTTGTGAATACTATCTTATATGCATTTGAATGGACTGAAATTGACGAGACATTATCAACTTTCTTTCTACTTAAAGAAATTGAGTAGAATAAAAGTTTATCCAACAGCGAACCAAAGAATACGGAACATACTTGTCGTCCACATATACCTTTTTCAAAGGTCTATTTTTCACTATGCTCAAGGAGCAATTTTTTATTTAATTTTATTTCCACCATTTAGATTTTTACTTGACATACAATTGATTGTGGATGTAATTCGCAAAAATATATGTTTAGTAGTAGGATACTTGGCTTTTGATTTTAGATTTCATTACTTTCTTGAGTCATAATTGACAAAATGAACTGCAATGCAATATATAAGATGCAATATATAACGATAGTGTGCGAGTAAAAATGTCTATTGAAGTCATACATCTGTAATTGGGACGAATACGCTAGTTTTTTTTACTGTAGGAAATCGAAAGAACGTGCAAAATTAATTAGGTCGTATTTTTTTGTTTTTTGATCCAATCAAAATTCGATCTAATATGAGAAGATGAAATTCGTGTCATTAGTAACGAAAAAACTAGAAGTTGTGAGAAATTCGTCAACCCTATTCAAAATAACATATTAGATTTGAATAATATGATCTTACATATATTTGATTTCGTATTTGTGAATATGCGTATATCATATTCATAAATGCGTATTTATGAATTATATTACTATACTTGATACTTGATATTACTTTGTATGAAATTAATCAGTTTGAAATCCGTAACAGAGAAACATAAAGCAGAAAGAAGTCTTCATATTCTGTAATTATTATTTTAAATGTATTTAAATAGAAAAAGAACTAAAAGACATCTTGCAATTTTTTCTCCACTCAAAAAAATTTAGTCACTTAAGCATTTATATATTTACAAAAAAATATGATTAATTCTACTTAAAAACATTTAGTCGATTGAAAATTTATCCAACAACGAACCACAGGTTAAGGAATATACTTGTCGTTCAGTATATCTTTTTTAAAGGTGAATTTTTACTATGAAAAATAAAATTGCTTATGCTATCTGATGTACTGGCATAATTTTCTGACCATATTAACCCATTAAGGCCCATGGCCAGACCAGCGGAGATATCATAAAACTAATTATTGGACTATTTATTTTTTTGAAAAAAAATACCCGTCTTTTTTTCTTTTTCCATTTCCATTGTTTAAACAATAATTATTTAAACAAATTGCACCCAAAGTCGTAAATTCGAGAAAGTAATGGTGTCAATCGATTCTACATAAAAAACCAAGAAAAAAACGTGAATTACATTTTTTTTTATTTGAGGCTTATTTTTCTGGCAATCGCGCTATAAACAATTGGAATTCAGTAAAACCGAGAAAAAGTGGCTTCGGCCCATGCCTACGCTATCACCATGGGATGAAAACTGATTGCGGGATCCGCATTGCATCAGATAGATTGTGCGAAAACTATCAGAGATATCGTGATGAAATTTTTTTTGTATTTTCATTACTGTAAAGGTACTCTGAATCACAATCTCATTTCGTAGGTATGCTTTGGAAACTTGAAATAAAATCTCAAAAAATGGCTTGCTTTTTGGTGTCATTTTTCCCTTTCCACCTATTTTGCAACAACAATATTCGAGATTAATGTTTCGAAATACTTAATCCTCATGCAAAATTCCATAACGAAACTTTTTTTCTAAATCACTTTCCGGAGACAATCTAAAAGGTGAAAAGTCCGAGATAGCAAGTTTCCGAAGTAAATGAGTCTAGGACTAATATGTTTTAAAGACCCAGCATTACTTTCTGCCCATGTTATGTTCATTGGCAGATTGATTTTGACATACGACTTGAGGTCTTGATGTACTTCCGTTTGCCGGCCGACAATACTTTTGGACCACGGCATATAAAGTTCAAAAATATGTGCTCCAGTGTGGAAGAACCACATAGGAGACTGAGATGAACCGCGAATGGGCTAATTGCACAATGGTCAAGCTCCCTCATATATAGACGGTAGAGCACCAACTCTCTTGCGAGAGAGCGCCGCACTATATCTTATACGCGTGCGACTCAGCGCCTCGCCATCTACAGGCGCGCTATCGTACTAGGTCGGTTACACGAAAATGAGCTTATACTCGTCAATTGTATAAAGCTCATTGAAAATTGAATCAAATCTTACTGTAATTGCATTGAAAAAACCCCAGAATGTTATCATGATCATTCATATATTCATATATATATATATAATGTAAATCTTTATACCTTGAGATTTTTTATCAAAATGAAATCTCACATGAGGAATAAAAACAAACAATTCAGAGCATTTAGTTGAAATCATTTATTTTCATAGGATACTATTTCTACCTTTATGCAGTACCATTAACAGAGTAGTGGAGAAATTAATATTTTATATATACTAGGGGGGTACCCCCTGCTCGCTTCACTCGCCAACCCCCCGTGTGTTTTTTGGAAATCAATAATTTCAATAATAAGATGTAGTAATAATTAAAAGAAAATTACATTTAAAACAATAAAACTTTAAACTTGAAACTTCGATTTTGTTCAATTGAAAAGAATACTGAACAAATTATTCGAATCAAAATAAAAGCTTAATGTCAGCTATATTCATGTTAAACGTAAACGTGGTTAAAAACAGTTAAGTAGTAAAGCTTAATCTCTCTATACTAAAAGCCGCCGCTAATAATGTTTCAAATTATACGAACATAATTGTAGCCTTGTTGGGGCGAATTGGTTTGCTGAGTGATGTGACGGTGAGTTACAACAGTATAGTTCAAAATTATTAATATTTCAATATTTTATTAAATTACATATTACTGGTTACAATATATAATTGTTTATGTTTGTTTGTAGATGGATGCCTTTTATTTTTTAGCCACTTGCCATACCGAAATTGGGAAAAAGTATGCGCATTGTGCAATATGTCTTCAACACATTTGTCAACCACCACCCCTTATCATGGAAGGCATCATCAATAATATCCAGGTCCGGGTGCACTATATCTCCGGATATTACGTAAAGTTTTATGCCGGAGATAAAGAGATTCACCGGATCTGGGTATAAGTGTAAGTATATAGTTTTAAAAACAATATATCTTTAATTTGGATCAAACAAGTCTGTAATTTTTAGGTTATATGTGTCTACAATTTAACATGAAAATGAATCCAGTAATTGGTGATTATATTTGTATATTAATTGGAATGATTTCTCACAGATTTGTCAATCAAAATGTCATGCAGCCTTCAAAAATAAGAAGAATCGTTCTAAAAATTTTGAAAATAAGTCGAAGATTGGAAATTTATTCATTTTACCACCTACATATATAGGTAGTCCAAGGTATATGCATAAAAATTTTCAAGATTCAATGGCTATTTTAAGAAAATTAGGAGTAACACCAGATTTATTCATAACTATGACAACTAATCCAAAATGGACTGAGTTAATCGAAATTTTGAAAGATTTTCCTAAACCGTCAACATGTAACGATATTGCACCAATCGTTGCGAGATTGTTTCATGTTAAATTTATGGCGCTTTTATCTGATATCATTAACAATAACATTTTTGGAAATATAATATCTTCCGTCTATGTAATCGAATTTCAGAAAAGAGGTCTTCCTCATGCTCATATGTTGTTTGTTTTGGATCCAAAAGATAAATTAAATAATTCTGAGAAAATTGATAAGTTTATAAGCGCTGAAATTCCAGAAAATAATAATGAAATTCAAAGATTAGTTATAACGCATATGCTCCATGGACCTCATTCAGAAAAAACACCATGTTATAACATAGATACCAAAAAATGTAACAAAAATTTTCCTAAAAAATTTAGTAATGAAACAGTATTTGATAAATCGGGCTTTCCTCAATACCGCCGGAGAGATAATAAATGTAAAAATTATTTTTATAATAAACAAATTAATGGTATAAATGTAAACGTTGATAATTCAATGGTGGTCCCTTATAATGCATATCTTTTAAAGAGATTTAACTGCCATATTAATGTTGAATATTGTGCATCCATAATGAGTATCAAATATTTATATATGTATTTGAATAAAGGTCATGACAGGGCATATATAAAAATTGATAACAAAAATGCAGAGTCCAAAATTACAGACGAAATATCGAGATATGTAGATTATCGTTACATTAGTCCTATGGAAGCGTCTTGGCGTATTTTGTCGTTACCAATATGTGCACGATCACATTCAGTTATTTCTTTAGCTATTCATTTAGAAAATCAACAACAAATAATTTTTAAAGATACTGCACAAATTGATGTGAATGAATTAAATTCAGAAACAACTTTAACTGCTTGGTTCAAATTAAATCAAAAAGATGAAAAAGCGCGAAATTTATTTTATTCAGATATTCCAGAGTTTTATACTTTTAAAAAGTCATCAGGTTGGTCTAAACGTCAAAAACATTCGCTTACGATTGGTCGTCTTGTTTCTATTTCACCTAACGAACAAGAGCTATTTCACTTGAAATTAATTCTTCTTAGAGTCAAAGGTTGTACTTCTTTCAATGATTTAAAAACATATAATAACGTCCAATACATAAATTTCACAGAAACTGCTATAGCTATGGGACTTGTGGAATGCGATAACATAATATTTAAAATGTTTGATGAAGCATGTACGATTATGGTTCCTCGCCAATTAAGAAAATTTTTCGCATATTACTTAATATTAGATAAACCTATTTTCTCCTCACAAATTTGGAATAAATATAAAAATTCATTTTGTGAAGATTTTTCAGAGGACTCTGAAAATAAATCTTTAAACGAACTAAATAAAATTTTTAATTCGGAAAATTTTAAATGTTCTGACTTTGGCTTACCAGATCCTGTTAATCTCACGATATAATAACAAATTTAGATATTTTGAACTAAAAAATTCTTCGAATAATATCATAATAAATTAAATAAAGATCAAAAAATAATATTTAATTATGTTAAATCTAGTAAAAATAAATTGATTTTCGTTGACGCATCAGCTGGAACAGGAAAAACTTTTCTGTTTACTTGTATAATTTATTATTTTTGAGTATTAAAAAACAAATTTTGTCAATGGCGTGGACTGGTATAGCTTCGATTTTGTTACCTAAAGGCATGACAAGTCATAAAACTTTTAAACTACCTCCCACACAGCATGCAATATTGCTGCAATATTGCTGCAATATTGGCAAGAAAGATTTGAAATATTGCAGCAATCTTGCACTGCAATATTTCTGCAATATTGATATGTCCGGCTTGCAAGAAAGCAATGAAATATTTCTGCAAGATTTCAACAATATGATTATGAATATTGCATTGAAAGATTACTGCAAGATTGTTGCAATATTTCACTCCAGATTCGTGGACACCCTTGAAATCTTTCATACAATATTTCTGCAAGATTACAGAAATATAACTTTCGAATATTGCATTGAAAGATTGCTGCAAGATTGCTGCAATATTTCTCGGCCGATTCGATGAGACCCTTGAAATCTTTCATGCAATATTTCTGTAATATTCCAGCAATATAAATTTGAAATATTGCATTGAAAGATTGCTGCAAGATTGTTGCAATATTTCATTGCCGATTCATCGACATTCGTTGAATCTTTCATGCAATATTTCTGCAAGATTTTAACAATATTATAATGATTATTACATTGAAAGATTACTGCAATATTTCACTGCCGATTCATCGACAGCCTCCGAATCTTTCAAGCAACATTTCAGCAATATCTGTTTGCAATATTGCATTTAGAGATTGATACTAGATATTGCAGTATTGGCTAGGAAAATTTGAAATATTGCAGAAATCTTGCACTGCAATATTTCTGCAAGATTTTACTAACATGATTGAGCATATTGCATTGAAAGATTGCTGCAAGATTGCTACAATATTCCAGTGCCAGTGCTGACAAACCTGTGAATAATTTTTGATTATCGGGAACTCTTCAATGACTCTCTAGTTTGAGAATGCGGTAGAGACTCCCACAAAAATAGTTTTTCCAGTTTGACTCAGAAATAAGAGTTGGAATCGAGTTTGGTACCAATCATTGTGGATGCTGGTATATAGACAGAGGCATACAGTTTTACTTGCGAGAAGCGAGTCGCCACCTATCGGTAGTGCAAGGAGCAATGCAATATTTCTGCAAGATTCTAGAAATACAACTTTGAAATATTGCATGGAAAGATTGCTGCAAGATTGCTGCAATATTTGAGAGCCGATTTTTTGAAACCCTTTAAATCTCTTAATCAATATTTCTGCAAGGTTGGTGCAATATTATAGTTCCTTTCGGAAGATCAGAATTTGAATACAGCATTGACGGAATTATGTATTATAAAAGTGTGTGCTGGTCTGGTGGCAAGAATTTTGCGCCGCGTCCAAAGAATCACGGGTTCGCGCCTGGTCTCATAGTGAGAATTCGTATACATTTTCCCACATTGAATTCGATGTAAGCGACCAGAATCTTTCAGAAATCTTGCAGCAATATTGCATGAAATCTTCCATCGAAATATTTGTGCAATATTTCAATGTAGCCTTCGACTTTACATGAGCTTGCAGAAGAATCTTGCAGAAATCTTGCAGCAATATTGCATGAAATGTTTCAATGCAATATTTCTGCAATATTTCAATACAGCTCCTGACTGTCCTCAATCTTGCAGCAGAATCTTGCAAGAATCTTGCAGCAATATTGCATGAAATCTTGCAATGTAATATATCTGCAATATTTTACTGCAGTCATTGACTTCTCAGGGTCTTTCAGTTGAATCTTGCAGAAATCTTGCAGTAATATTGCATGAAATCTTGCAATGCAATATTTCTGCAATATTCCAATGTAGCCTTTGACTTTACATGAGCTTGCAGAAGAATCTTGCAGAAATCTTGCAGCAATATTGCATGAAATCTTGCCATACAATATTTCTGCAATATTTCAATGCATCTTTTGACTGTCCTCAATCTTGCAGTCAAATCTTGCAGGAATCTTGCAGCAATGTTGCATAGAATATTTCAGGAAAATATTTCAGAAATCTTGCAGTAATCTTGCACTGCAATATTTTATTGTAATATTGTGAAATATTTCGTTGAATCTTTCATGAAATGTTGCTGCAATATTTTTGAAATATTTCATTGAAAGATACCAAATCCGCTTCCAAAAGCTGCATTGAAATATTGCAGCAATCTTGCTGAAATCTTGCATTGAAATATTTCAGTGAAATATTTCAACGCAATGTTGCATGCTATGTGGGCTTTGGATCTAAATTCATGTCAAACTTTATTTTTCAAAACAGATTCTGATAAAATGTCAATTAAAAATTGTGATGTAATAATTTGGGACGAGGCATCTATGATTCCTAGAAAAGCTTTAGAAATTGTTGATGTTACATTGAAAGATATTTGTAACAACAATGAACCTTTTGGTAATAAACTAATACTTCTAGGAGGAGATTTTAGACAAATTTTACCAGTTATTAAATTTGGAACAAAGAATACCATCTTAAATGAAACTATAAATTTTCAACTCTATGGACAAAGTTTAAAATTTTAAATTTACACCATAACGTAAGATCAAACGACCATGATTTTTCGGCTCTACTTATGAAAATTGGCAACGGGGAAATCAATAATTTTCAGATTCCAGATGAATGGAAAACTTTAGATATTATACAAAAAGTATACGGTTCTTCTATTAAAAAATCCGATGATTTATCAAGTAAAGTAATTTTAGCTAGTCGTAATGATGATGGTCGGACAATTAATGAAAAAATTTTAGAAAAAATTCAAAACAAGGAAAGAATTTATTATAGCATCGATTATGCAAAACACAAAGGAACTGATAGAGCACAAGATGATGCTATAATGGATTATCCAATAGAATATTTGAATAGTATAAAAATTCCAGGGTTTCCAATACATAAATTAATTTTAAAACGAGGATCAATAGTAATGTTGATTCGAAATTTATGTACAAAAGATGGATTATGTAATGGCACAAGGCTAAAAATTTTAAATCTATATAAATTTAACATTGAAGCTGAAATAATTACGGGTGACAGAAAACATGACAAAATTTTTATTCCTAGAATTGTTTTAGATACAGGGGAATACACAACACTTCCTTTCCTTTTATTTTGACGTCAATTTCCGATTGTTTTAGCTTTTGCAATGACGATCAATAAATCTCAAGGACAAAGTTTGAATCAGTTGGAATTTATTTGAATAGACCATTATTTTCTCACGGACAATTATACGTAGCTCTTTCGCGTTGTAAAAAATAAAAATAAAATATATATTCAAAATGAAAATCTAGAACCTAATAATATAGAAAATATTGTCTGGAAAGAGATATTTGATTAAATGATTGTTTTCCTGTTCATAATTCTCAGCTTGTATTCCTTCGCTCCGCTCGTAATGTCTCATCTAACTCGTTCGTTCGGTAACATGAATTTGTTCAATTTATGAACATATTTTATATATACTGATTCTGACAATTTTTGAGATGTTTTCTTTAATTAATAATAACATTACAACATATTCTACTACATATATTCTTTGATTTAGGATTTCGTTATTATGGATGTGCAATTGGATTCAGAAAGAAATCAATTTTTTATAATTGATCCAAATTTTTCTGAAAACTACAGAATATATGGAGAGTATAATATTGTTATTAATGAGTTTTTCATCACAGATGATGCATATGCATCATTTTTACATGAACAAAGTATACAGACTCAAGAATATAATTTATTTTGGCAAAGGAAAATGGATAAGTTGAATTCTTGGAATGATATTATTAATCACCATACTTTATTTGATTGTATTTATTCAAAATTAGAAAACGTTCCTACAATTGAGTTGAATAATATATACGAATTTGCTGAATTCCGTTACGCCAATAATTTCGGTCCTAAGTCAGAAAATTTAATCGATATACTAAATCATGAAAATTACATTCTTCTTTTAACTAACAAAATATATGGTTCCCGATATCATTATTTTAATAATGAAAATGATTGTTATGTTTCATTAACGCTATCGGTTAAGAAACTTATAACTTAACTATATTTATTTTTCAGAAAATGAATACTATTAAATGTCAGAAATGCAAATTACAGTTTTTTGATAAAGAACGTTATCAAAACCATTTTAAAAAAATGCATACATTCTTCTGTGACCAATGTAATATATTTTTACAAAGTAAACACAATATGTTACGTCATATAAGAGAACATAGGAATATACGACCTCATAAATGTTCGGAATGTGGAGCGATATTCAAAAGATTTTATGCTCTGAGACGTCATTTTAAAAAACACAGTATTATATAATGATCTACATTTTATTCTATAAAAACTTTACAATAGAATGTTACTATTATGTTTTACTTCTCAGATAAAGATGTCTAAAAGGGGAATTTCTGAAAATGTGGACAAACCAAATAAAAAAATGAAAAATTTACAATTTTCATCAACATCATACTTGAAATCAATTGAAATAGGAGACAAATCTGTGTAGGTTTCTACTTCTTTTTATAATTGATATAATATGAATATAAACATAAATTATTCACATATCTACAGATGTGTCGTAGCGTATATCGACGAAATAGTACCTGAAAGGACATTTACTAATAATGTCACTAATAATAATTTTAAAATTTTGAAATTCATTATGAACAATAATGATGGTATCAAAATCCAATGTAATATTTATGATAATAATATTTCAAAGTTTTGAAAATCAGATCAAATTGAATCAAGTAACGTTCAAAAAATTATTGATTCATCACTATTCGTCTTATAAAAATATTATTAATATTCATATTAATTATTTTCTTATAGAAAATATTATTGGAAACAGTAACAACATCAAAAGCAAAATATTCAAAAGGAAATTTGAGATATGAATTGAATTTACAAAAATACTCGACTATTCACGATTTAGGAGAGTTCATTAATAATTCTAATCCTTCAGAAATTAAATTTGCTGACATTCCAACTCAGAAAGGATATATCAGTATATATAATCTATACAATTATATAAAAGGACAGCCTGTTTTTTTTGTGGCCGCTAATCTCAAAAACTACTGAACCGATTTTCATGAAATTTTGATACTTGATTTTTGACCACTCCAGGCATGTTTATGGATATGTGGTGACTTAAAATTTTGAGTAGAAACCGAGAAATAGTCAATGCATTTTTCTGTGGTGGGGGTAATCGACCAAGTACCATGGCGCGCCAGTAGATGGCGAGGCGTTGAGTCGCACGTGTATAAGGTATAGTGCGGCGCTCTCTCGCAAGAGAGTTAGCGTTCTATCGGCTATATAGGAGAGCTTGAAAATGAGCTCAGCATGTTTCTGGGATCTTTCGTATTCCAGTCCCCTGCTGCCAAATGATTTTGGTAACAATGCCGAGGCCTAGAAGTAACATTAGGCGGTATACAATTAGATCCAGACGAACGCAATCCGTTCGTCAGGGTCGAATAATTAAAGGCCCGTTAATAGTATGTGGAATATCTGCTTTTGAATATGATCCAACAGAAAATTACGCTTATATATAAAAATATTGTAGTTGGATCTATGAATAAAGTAAGTGACAAGTGTCAAGCCATAAAGTGGCCAGATGAAGCTCCTGGATTGTGCTGTTCTGGCTGGAAAAATCAATCTTCCTGCTGTTGAAGAGCCACCAGAACCTCTCAAAAGTCTTCTTTCAGAGAACCGCACTGATTCCACATTTTCTGGCCTATTTAAGGAAGTATAATACACTGTTTCAAATGACTCCATTTGGAGCTAACGAAATTCGAGAAGGAAATTTTAGGCCAACTTTCAAAATTCAAGGGCAAGTATATCATAGTATTGGGAGCTTATTACCTCTTGGGGGTGGAGATTTGCAATTTGCTTCAGGACTTCTAAAAATTGGAGATGGGAAAGTATCCAATGAAAATGATTACATAAATATTGATAGAAAAGTAGAAACGACTGTTAATACAGTCATGGACCTGCTTTCTAAAGTCTATCCAGAAATTGAAAATCTCTCTCTGACAAACCTTAAAATTGGTTATGGGAAAGGGCAATTATAACTCCTCGAAACGCTACCGCTCATAATATTAATAATAGTATTTTAGGAAAGTTAGATGGAGAAATACGACATTATCATTCTATCGATACAGTGATCAACATTGATAAAGTTGTACTCTACCCTCAAGAATTTCTGAACTCTTGATCCTTCAGACTTTCTACCTCATGACTTGAAATTGAAAATTAGTTCTCCAATAATGCTATTACGCAATCTAAATCGTCCCAATTTATGTTATGACACAAGATTGCAAAATCAAGTTATGCGGGAAAATATAATCGAAACAACTATTCTTACAGAACCTGCTGGAGAAACAGTTTTCATACCTCGCATACCTATGATTCCATCAGACTTACTATTCCAATTCAAACGATTACAATTTCCCGTGAACTTTCTTTCGCCTTGACGATCAACAAATCTCAAGGACAGACTTTTAAGTACGTAGAGATAGATTTGCAAACAGAATATTTTTCACTCGGCCAATTGTATGTTGCTCTTCCACGGACAGGGGTTGCACGTAAATAATTCATATTAATTCCTCAATATTCAAAAACTAAGAACGCCGTTTATTCAAAATTTCCAATTCTCAGAGGATACATGGAAAATACAAGTCCAAGGATTACAAAATATCAAATTAATCAAAGTTTACAAATGAATACATATTATACGAGTTTTTCAACAATAAATGAGAGTAACAACACTTCGAACTCAATACACATATTCGCGGGCGAAGCCGCGACGGGGGACGCTAGTAATCTATATATAATATATACATATGGGCAATTCTCTGTGGGATCGAACATGAAAAAATTTGATTTGGCTCAAAATTTTTTTGTAAGTTCTAGGGCATCAAGCCGATTTCCCAGAATTTTTTTAGATTTTTTCGAGCACTTTAACCCCCTTTAATAAATAGGCAAAGTGGCTGATTTTGCTGTTTTTGCATTTTCAGAGGCATTTTCAACCTTAATTTACACCCTGAAAATGACCTCTGAGGCAAAAAATGAATGGGACACTTTTTCCTGCAAATTGCCTGAATTTTATAGAGAAATTATCTCCAAGGTCATTGGAGCACATTAAGTACTCCACATTACCAATTGGAGCCTCTATTTTTGAACCCTGGGAGTTCGCTCGTCAAGCCCCACACCACATGGGTACTAAAAGTTGTCCCAACTCATACCACATACAGCCTATATAGTGAAAAAATGGGCCTGGACTCTGGAAGCTCTCAAAAAATTAATATATTAACTAAAATAGGGGTAAAAACAGGCTAAAATGACAATTCAAGGGGAGCCTTGTACCCCCAACACTTCCAATTTTTGCAAACACTTGTCTGTGGTATTATTACAATTATCCACTGTAAAAACTCACATTCTATCATACTAATACATATCCTGAGTTGTCAATATCATATTTATATAGATCAAGCATTACTATACTACTTGACGCCACCTAACTTTCAGTAGTTACATGTATTGATGGTCAATATATTGGCTTTAATATGTTAAAATGTAAAAGAAACTACTAATAAAGTACATTGTCATGAATTGCATTCACTCGATAAGAAAGATTAATCCAAAAAGTTAATTGTAAGCTGTGCATTACACGTACACCTTATAACACACTAGGCAGTGCATAGATATCATATGATTTTTTTAATATCAACAAGAAAATGTTGAAGTTCACTAAATATGAATAATATTCATGAATATTGGACTCATGAAATCCACTCATATTGTATAAACTGCATAGCTAAGGTGCAAGCAGCTATCGCCGGATGGGCTCAAACTACAACCTCAAGTTATTTTACTCATGAAAATAGATAATATGAATCAATCCACTTGAAAGTATGATCACTAGATGCGCAATTTGATAACGAATTCAAATATATATGGTTTGCCAGCGTTTAAATGAATTTATAAACCACTTTGTGAACGTTATACTTGCCTATACTGGAGATATATATGACCCATGTATAGCAAAGGTTAGGTTACCGACCATAGACTTTTAGACATGCAAAGCTACTTTGGAAGCTCCAAACTCATTTCTGGACAGGCAAACTATATATATTTGAATTCCTTATCAAATTGCGCATTTAGTGATCATACTCTCAAGTGGATTGATTTACATTAGCTAATTCCATGAGTAAATAACTTGAAGTTGTAGTTTGAGCCCACCAGGCAATAGCTGCCTGGACCTCAGCTATGCAGTTTATACAATATGAGTGGATTTCATGAGTCCCACATTCATGAATATTACCCATGTTTAGTGAACTTCAAGATTTTCTTGTTGATATTAAAAAAATCATATGATATCTATGCACTGCCTAGTGTGTTATAAGGTGTACGTGTAATGCACAGCTTACAATTTACTTTCTGGATTAATCTTTCTCATCGAGTCAATGCAATTCATGACAATGTACTTTATTAGTAGTTTCTTGTACATTTTAACACAATAGAGACAATATATTGACCATCAATACATGTAACTACTGAAAGTTAGGTGACGTCATGTAGTATAGTAATGCTTGATCTATATAAATATGATATTGACAACTCAGGATATGTATTAGTATGATAGAATGTGAGTTTTTTCAGTGGATAATTGTAATAAAACAGTTCCAAAAATGAACCTCCAACTGACTTTTCCCATTCCCTAGTTACGGTTGCATCCGATATAAACACCGGTTGCTAGAGACATCAACAATGGTTTATACGGGAAAGGTCTCTTTGATTGTTATAGAATCCCATAAATATACAAACCCAAATGATCATTTATCATGAATTATATGGGAACTTATCGAAAACACGCTAGCAACGGTTGCCATGGAATCAAACAACGGATGTTGCTGAAGACCGAACTCGGTTCACATCTGCCGGTGACCGACCTGTGTGCAAAATTTCAGGACGATCGGACCATTCCTTCGAAAATTAACGTACGACAAAAAAAAAGTCAGTCTGAAGCTGAATTTTGTATCTCTATAGCAACGGTTGCTAGGAGAATAAACAATGGTTGTTCCAAAATGAATGTCTTATCGATTCTCATCGATCGTCGAAAGAATTCGAGACCCATCGTGCATTGATGATGATTTTTGGAGCTTTTATCAAAAACACGTTAGCAACGGTTGCTAGAGAAATAAACAACGGAATTGGCTGAAAATTGAACTCGACCGAGATTTTGCGGCGACTAACCTGTGTGCAAAATTTCAGGACGATCGGACAATTCCTTCGAGAGTTATCGTACGACAAAAAAAAGTGCACGTACGTACGTACGTACATACATACAGACATTTTCGGATTTCCATGTTTTTCGACCCGTAGATTACGAAAATCGAGGTCCCGAAGTCCGATTCGGTGGGTCGATTTTTACCCCGTTACAAAGCTTTCTCTTTGAGAAAGCAATACCACAGACAAGTGTTTGCAAAAATTGGAAGTGTTGGCGGTACAAGGCTCCCCTTGAATTGTCATTTTAGCCTGTTTTTACCCCTATTTTAGTTAATATATTAATTTTTTGGGAGCTTCCAGAGTCCAGGCCCATTTTTTCACTTTATAGGCTGTATGTGGTATGAGTTGGGACAACTTTTAGTACCCATGTGGTGTGGGGCTTGACGAGCGAACTCCCAGGGTTCAAAAATAGAGGCTCCAATTGGTAATGTGGAGTACTTAGTGTGCTCCAATGACCTTGGAGATAATTTTTCTATAAAATTCAGGCAATTTGCAGGAAAAAGTGTCCCATTCATTTTTTGCCTCAGAGGTCATTTTCAGGGTGTAAATTAAGGTTGAAAATGCCTCTGAAAATGCAAAAACAGCAAAATCAGCAACTTTGCCTATTTATTAAAGGGGGTTAAAGTGCTCGAAAAAATCTAAAAAAACCGCTGCCAAGTGCCTCAGCAGTATGCTTTCTCAAAGTATTGCAATTGAACCTCAATTTGCATTAATCACCACTCTTTGAGAAAGCAAAATGAACCTTTAACTTATTTCCTCCACTCCATAGTAACGGTTGCTATGGTAAATATCCGAGCTTCGGTGTTCTTACTTCTTAGTCGTCAACAGTTCCGAAAATGGACCTCTAACTGACTTTTTCCCACTCCATAGTAACGGTTGCTAAGGACGTAAACAACGGTTGCTATGGTAAATGTCGGAGCTTCGACGTTATTACTTCTTAGTCATCAACAGTTCCGAAAATGGACCTCCAACTGACTTTTCCCACTCCATAGTAACGGTTGCTAAGGACGTAAACAACGGTTGCTATGGTAAATGTCGGAGCTTCGATGTTCTTACTTCTTAGTCACCAACAGTTTCAAAAATGGACTTCAAACTGACTTTTCCCACTCCATAGTAACGGTTGCTAAGGACGTAAACAACGGTTGCTATGGTAAATGTCGGAGCTTCGACGTTATTACTTCTTAGTCATCAACAGTTCCGAAAATGGACCTCCAACTGATTTTTCACACTCCATAGTTACGGTTGCAAGCGATATAAACACCGGTTGCTAGAGACATCAACAATGGTTTATACGGGAAAGGTCTCTTTGATTGTTATAGAATCCCATAAATATACAAACCCAAATGATCATTTATCATGAATTATATGGGAACTTATCGAAAACACGCTAGCAACGGTTGCCATGGAATCAAACAACGGATGTTGCTGAACACCGAACTCGGTTCACATCTGCCGGAGACCGACCTGTGTGCAAAATTTCAGGACGATCGGACCATTCCTTCGAAAATTAACGTACGACAGAAAAAAGTCAGTCTGAAGCTGAATTTTGTATCTCCATAGCAACGGTTGCTAGGAGAATAAACAATGGTTGTTCCAAAATGAATGTCTTATCGATTCTCATCGATCGTCGTCGAAAGAATTGGAGACCCATCGTGCATTGATGATGATTTTCGGAGCTTTTATCAAAAACACGTTAGAAACGGTTGCTAGAGAAATAAACAACGGAATTGGCTGAAAATTGAACTCGACCGAGATTTTGCGGCGACTAACCTGTGTGCAAAATTTCAGGACGATCGGACAATTCCTTCGAGAGTTATCGTACGACAAAAAAAAGTGCACGTACGTACATACGTACGTACGTACGTACGTACATACATACAGACATTTTCGGATTTCCATGTTTTTCGACCCGTAGATTACTAAAATCGAGGTCCCGAAGTCCGATTCGGTGGGTCGATTTTTACCCCGTTACAAAGCTTTCTCTTTGAGAAAGCAAAATTTTGAGCCAAATCAAATTTTTTCATGTTCGATCCCACAGAGAATTGCCCATATACATTATTTTTCAATCAGATTTCATATATATTCATTATATTCTTAGAAATCACTGGATATTTACGTAACGAATTCGTTCAAAGGAAAGATGATGTTCCGGAGTACTTCGGAACAATTACTGATAAAATTTATAAATTAGATATAATTACTTTATTTGCTATTGAAGATCAAATTGACAGAGGGATGAAAATAGAAATCACTGGAGATCTTCAAGAATCTGGTATTAAAAAATTGCCTCTACGGGGAACAATGGATCATTTATTAGTTGAATCATTATAATCTTTGTTATATTCATATAGGTAAAACATATGCAGTGATCGTCAAGGACAGCAAATGCATCAAAATTTTAAAAGAAAAAGAGACTAATTTCCAAAAATTAATGGAAGGCTCCAAAATATTTTTGGTAATTGTACTATATACATATATACATACACACACAATTATATGTATATTAATTTATTTTAACGCATTTTTTAAAAAGCACAATGAAGAACAAAAAACTGATGAACAATAAATAGAGGCGGGACTACCATCATTGCCATCACTGTTTGCACTAAATTCCAAATTTCAAAGTAAGCTTATAGAATAACGTAAAACCTTAAATCCAAAAATTGTATAAAATTAATACAAGAGATTATTTTTCAGTACACATGTTTAAAAACAATATATTATACATTCAATACATAGTTATGATTAATTTCATTTTTTGTTACTACGTATTGTTTTAAATATATTATTTTTAAACATGTGGGTGGAATAGGCCTATATTGTATATGTTATTTACGTATATATTAATATTATTTTAATTTTATTATTTTAGTATTACTGTATACATGAATAACATGAACAATATGGGGATACCACTAATCAAAAGCGCGTTGGTATCTACTGCAAAGTAACGTGGAAACGATACATGTTCAATTGAACTGAAAAACCATTTTTAATGCAGCCATTTTGTGAATGCTGGTCTCAAGCCCAGAAATGCAGAGAGAGAATGATAAATTGAACGATTGAGACAACTAAGAGTGCAACTGCAAGGCAACTGAAGGCAACTGACGGGGCAACTTGGGGGTTAAAATTTCCCACGGCGGCGGCAGCGGGGGCGGTCTGGCTTTTAATATAGAGAGATATGAGAGATAAAAGTTACAGCAACGGAGATTTTGTATCCTGTGCAGTTTGAAAATACTGGAAACGAAACTTATTTTTTCTTTCCCTTGACAACGGTTGCTAGGGTTCTTTCCAATCGAAAATTATGGACATGGGTCATAGATTAATCATTTCCAACCTTCGCAATGGTTGCTAGGGAGATAAACAACGGTTGCTATGGAGCAAATATAACAATTCAATTTTCTTGGTCATTGAGTGTAACTTAAAATTGATTTTCGAACTTTCGAAGCAACGGTTGCTAAGGATATCAACAGTGGTTGCTATGGGAAATATCTCATCGATCCTCTTCGATTCTCATTAATTCAACTCTCATAGTCCCAATGAGCACTAATGAAGATTCGTGAGATAACACGTTAGGGACGGTTGCTAGGCAAATAAACAACAAATTTTATTGAAAAAATTAAACTCGGCCTAGATTTTGCCGCGACTAACCTATATGCAAATATAGAGAGATATTAACAGTTACAGCAACGTAGATTTTGTATCCTGTGCAGTTGAGATGGGTCATAGATTGATCATTTCCAACCTTCGCAATGGTTGCTAGGGAGATAAACAACGGTTGCTATGGAGCAAATATAACAATTCAATTTTCTTGGTCATTGAGTGTAACTTAAAATTGATTTTCAAACTTTCGAAGAAACGGTTGCTAAGGATATCAACAATGGTTGCTATAGGAAATATCTCATCGATTCTCTTCGATTCTCATTGATTCTAGGGCGTTTAACAACGGTTACTAAGGAGCTAAGTGGGAAGATT
The DNA here is from genome assembly GCA_020882685.1 of Aphelinus atriplicis. Lineage (NCBI taxonomy): Eukaryota > Metazoa > Arthropoda > Insecta > Hymenoptera > Aphelinidae > Aphelinus > Aphelinus atriplicis. Next base: position 22,641 of record JAJGQD010000243.1, read on the forward strand.
TTGTGTCCTTTGCAATCGAAAATTATAGACATGGGTCATAGATTAATCATTTCCAACCTTCGCAATGGTTGCTAGGGAGATAAACAACGGTTGCTATGGAGCAAATATAACAATTCAATTTTCTTGGTCATTGAGTGTAACTTAAAATTGATTTTCAAACTTTCGAAGAAACGGTTGCTAAGGATATCAACAATGGTTGCTATAGGAAATATCTCATCGATTCTCTTCGATTCTCATTGATTCTAGGGCGTTTAACAACGGTTACTAAGGAGCTAAGTGGGAAGATTTTGTGTCCTTTGCAATCGAAAATTATAGACATGGGTCATCGATTGATCATTTCCAACCTTCGCAATGGTTGCTAAGGAGATAAACAACGGTTGTTATGGAGCAAATATAACAATTCAATTTTCTTGGTCATTGAGTGTAACTTAAAATCGATTTTTCAAACTTTCGAAGCAACGGTTGCTAAGGATATCAACAGTGGTTGCTATGGGAAATATCTCATCGATTCTCTTCGATTCTCATTAATTCAACTCTCATAGTCCCAATGAGCACTAATGGAGATTCGTGAGATAACACGTTAGAGACGGTTGCTAGGCAAATAAACAACAGATTTTATTGAAAAACCGCTGCCAAGTGCCTTAGCAGTATGCTTTCTCAAAGAGGCTTCAACATCACCCACAAACGCATCCCAAACCTGTATTTTCACCATTCCACTAGCGTAGATACTATCATTTATTTTTCAAAAATTACAAAAATATTATTTAATCAGTTCAATTCGTATCTTCGTGACTGTGTAAAGTGTCGTTCTTTTTCAATTGACCAAACTTTGTCGCGACTGTTGATGTCTGCCCGGGCTCTCTTATTATTTGATCAAATGCAACAAAGCAAACGGTTCTAGTTATACACGATGCGAGACATTTGGACCTGCTTAATTTTTCAATCAATTCATCTTGTGACTGTCATACGGTTTAATGGTGGTTAAAATCGATCCATCCTGCCCTTAAGTCTGTATTTAGCAAACTTGAAGACTCATTTTGATCATTTTCGGCGGCTGAGGTTGGAAATGATCAATTCAAAATCTATTTTGATCATTTTCGACGGCAAAAGACACCAAATTTTCCCAATTTTATCTATAGCACGTTGAAAATACTGGAAACGAAACTTACATGAATTTTTCGTTCCCTTAGCAACGGTTGCTAGGGCGGTAAACAACGGTTGCTAAGGAGCTAATTGGGAAGATTTTGTGTCCTTTGCCGTCGAAAATGATGGAAATGGGTCATAAATTAATGATTTCCAACCTTCGTAACTGTTGCTAGGGAGGTAAACAACCGTTGCTATGGAGCAAATACAACAATTCAGTGTCCTTGGCCATCGAGTGTGACTTAAAACTGATTTTCCGGCTTGCCCCAATGAGCACTCATAAGGATTTGTGAGAAAACACGTTAGGAACGGTTGCTAGGGAAATAACCAACGGATTTTGCTGAAAATTTAACTCGGACTAGATCTTGTCACAACTAACCGGTGTGCAAAATTTCAAGACGATCGGATCATTCCTTCGGGAGTTATCGTGGACGAAAGAAACGAAAAAATAGACACCTTAACAACGGTTGCTAAGGGAATAAACAACGGATTTCGCTGAAAATTGAACTCGCCCGAGATTTTGCCGCGATTAACCTGTGTGCAAAATTTCAGGACGATCGGACCATTCCTTCGAGAGTTATCGTGGACGAAAAAAAACGGGACGCACACACACACACACACACACACACACACACACACACACACACACACATACATACATACAGACACTTTTGGATTTCCATGTTTTTCGACCCGTAGATCACGAAAATCGAGGTCCCGAGGTCTGATTCGGTGGGTCGATTTTTGCCCCATTACAAAGCTTTCTCTTTAAGAAAGCAAAAATTGAACTCGGCCTAGATTTTGCCGCGACTAACCTATATGCAAAATTTCCAGGAGATCGGACCATTGCATATTTATTGGAAATAAATAATTCGAAGACGCAGATGGAAAAAGAGAATGAAAAATAGAGGTGGAGAAAAGGGTGAAAAAAGGATGAAAAAGGGGTGAAAAAAAAATGGAAAAAAGGGTGAAAAAAAGGGTGGAAAAAAGGGTTGGAAACAGGGATAAAAAAGGGTGAAAAAAGGAGGGTGGAAAAAGAGGGTGAAAAATGGGGTGAAATGGGGTCAAAAAAAACCGCTGCCAAGTGCCTCAGCAGTATGCTTTCTCAAAGTATTGCAATTAAACCTCAACTTGCATTAATCACCACTCTTTGAGAAAGCAAAATGAACCTCTAACTCATTTCCTCCACTCTATAGTAACGGTTGCTATGGTAAATATCCGAGCTTCGGTGTTCTTACTTCTTAGTCGTCAACAGTTCCGAAAATAGACCTCTAACTGACTTTTCCCACTCCATAGTAAAGGTTGCTAAGGACGTAAACAACGGTT
>JAJGQD010000244.1:0-14183 GCA_020882685.1 Aphelinus atriplicis
TACGATGAACATTCAAATTTGATAGGTGCGTTAGAGCTCATGAGCGCTTCAATTTTTCGTCGTGTAAATTATGAAATATGTCGATGCGTGGGCCTGAATCCGTTCTTGAAAACTGGGAGTTTACGTCGTGATGCGTTCAGTAAGATACGTGAAATAGCGTTCAGAAAAATACGTGAAATTATGAAATGATGCAATTTTTTGATCAGAAGAACATCGAATGGGCTTTCATGATCCATGAACAATACTTTGAAAAATTTGATGCGTGGGCGTGGAATACGGAAAAAACTGATGTTTTTTCAAAGTTGTAAGTACCTTATACATCATTGAAAAACTCGATCAATCTGCGTCACGATGAAAATTCGTATTAGGGATCAGTTTGTTAGAGCTCATTGAGCGCTTAAATTTTTGTTCATGCTAGTGAAAAAATTGAAATATGCCGATGCGTTGGCGTAACATTCGTTCTTGAGAATTGGTGTTATAAGTTTTATGATATTAATGCGGTAAAAATACGTAAAAATACGTGAAATTATGATATAGTAGTAAATTCAATGAATTATTCAAATTTCATTATGATTATAATTTTTAAAAATAAAATCAAGGAGCCACCCAATGTTTGCCATTCTACTTTAGATGAAGAATGTTGCCCGACTCTCACGACCGAGGACGTATTGGTGAGGCGCATATCCATAAGTGGATTTATAGAGAGTCATATATGTAGCCGTATTATGCAGAGTAATAAGCGTTATATCATAATATCTATTCTATTTGCTGTGAAATATATAATTTTTCATGTTCTTTTATTATAAATAAGCTACTGTGGTAATGAATATGGAATATATTTATTCAGAATAGTTTTTTTTTTCATTGCGCCGCCGTGATATTTAGCGCGTAATCATTATTAATATGCTTGAATACGCAATAATTTCTTGCATGATCATGCTGCCGTGGTATTCAGCGCATAATGTTCAAGAACATAATTAAATTCTTCAATTTCTTTTTTTATTGCACTGCCGTGATATTCAGTGCGTAATCTTCATTAACATGCTTGAATACGCAATATTTTCTTTATAATTATGCTGCCGTGTTATTCAGCGCATAATGTTCATGAACATAATCAAATTGTTGAATTTCTTTTTTTATTGCACTGCCGTGATATTCAGTGCGTAATCATCATTAACATGCTCGATACGCAATATTTTCTTAATGATTTTGCTGCCGTGGTATTCAGCGCATAATGTTCATGAACAATAAGTAAATCCTTAAATTTCTTTTTCCATTGCGCTGCCGTGATATTCAGCGCGTAATCTTTATTAACATGCTTGGATGCGCAATATTTTCTTAACCATTAGCGCCTGAACGGACACTTTTCGATGCCAAAGTTCAGTGACTCATTGTACGATGTATTTTATCGGATATAATCTGGAACCACTGTCTCCTATGGTTTAAAAGGTATTCTTTCGAATAGCAGTGGTTAGAAAATTCAAAAATGAATTTTCCTATGAGAATAGCAATTTAAAAAAAAAAAAGCCGAAATTCTGTGATAAAATTTTTCTTCTGAGGCATTTTTCTCAGTCTTTGCATTTTTTCACATACTTAAAACCAGTAAATATTGTGTCCATGGGTGCATAACTGAAAGTTATTATCAATACATAATCGAAAAAAATTTTTTTAAAGATAAAATGGCGACCGTAGTATCAAAAATCGTAGTTTCAAACTTCAGTAATTTTGTTCTCGGAAGATCTTTTCCTAAATCTTTTACTCAATAACTATGAGCTTTACAAAATTTTTTCTAGGGACAAAAAAGTTTTAGTATTAGTCAAAGAAGTCTTTCAATTTTTTTCATATTTTTCAATCGATTTTTCACAAATAATTATTTTTTAACGTCCACATGTTTCAAACGACGAATAAATTCGGGCTTGGTGGTAGGAGTGTGCGGGATCCCGAAATTTCGGGAATCCCGTAAAGAAAACCCGACTCGTCGGGCTCGGGTCGGGATCGGGTCGGGCACGGGATCCCGAAAATATCGGGAATCCCGAAAGTATCGGGAATCCCGAAAGTATCGGGAATCCCGAATGTATCGGGACCCAAAAAGTCACGGATCCCAGAAAGTATCGAAATGAACGAAATGAAATGAAAGAAAGTGGTGAAAAAAGATGCGTGAATTTTATTCAAAATTACTCAATAACTGTTCAATGTATTTTTGATAATTACTGTAACAATCAACTGTCTTCGAGAGTCAATATGAAAAAGACATCTCACAAATTTCCACATTACATCGATAAATGCAAAATAATCATTCGATTATTCTTTTCGACGTGTATTATTTCTTGACGATCATTGGTACTGGTCGTTTTGCATGTTCTCTCTTGCGTACTCAGTCAAGGGGCGGTTTCATAATGACTGCGTGAAATAAGAGTTATTAATGATTTTAAAAATGACGGAAACATATTTATTTTTATGATTTCTACCTCAGATTTCAAATTCCAATTAGAGTGGAGAAATGAAAGAATCTCCACGTTTTCGTCCAGGAGTCGAACACGAGTATCAGTCACGATATTACCCGCTAAAGAGAATACTCGTTCACTCGGTACTTGGGTTCCTACTACTCCCAGATAATTGCGTGCGAGCTCTTTTAATCTTGGAAATCTCACTCCATTTGTTTTCCACCAAGCGAAACATGAAAGATTCAACGCGAGGCAATCTTCAGCCAGGTATCGATTGACTTCTTGATTGACGTCAATTTCAAGACTGTCCCTTCCTTTCTGTGACAATGAAATTTGTCTCTGCATAAGCCGCATAAGATTACTCATCTTAGTAGATTCTATGGGAAACGTAATGTAATAAATGATTATATTTATCGCATACATTTTTTACAAACTTATGAGAACGCGAAATTATTGTTAGATAATTATTGGATGCCTATGGTACAGTAAAATTCTATTCAATAGTTAATTAAACATTGAAATCATATTTTGAAAGCTGATTGGTTCTAAATATTTCAACTGTCAATGTGATTGATTATTTAAATTATTACATTTACATTTAACATCAAATATGATGAAGAGTGTCGAAGTAAAAATATGAAAATATACGGTTAAAATTGAGATATTCATAATTTTTGCATCAAAGCGTACCATTATGGGACGAGGCTGAATTCTCCAAATTTGTTTGTTTCGAATTACAATGTTGTCGATTCCATAAAAGCACTTCGTCCCGGAATATTCTGATGCAGCTTTCTCGGGTAACATCAAGAACGATTACCTTATCCTTATAATGAGGATTCAACATCATTGCTACGACCAATGTCTTATTATTCACATTGTTTTCTAGGCGTTCCTGTGGAAAAATGAAAATAAAAAAACACGAATATTAATTATTTGAATATCTAATTATTTGAGAGAATTATAACTAAATCCAAGTCTTTTAATCATTAATTTGAGTTTAAAAAAAAAACAAGAAATCATCATGAATAATATAAATATATTGTTATCTGTATAGAATAGAATCTGTAAAGTTCTTCTCGAAACTGTTAGAATTCTATATTAAAAATAGAGGAACAATAGATAACAATTTGTAATCATCTTACCAAAATATCGTTCGCTAATTCTAAAGACATTTCACGTTCGAAATGTGTTTGATTATCTACAGGATCAAGGAGTGAAGTGCAGACTACCTGAAGTATCGGTATGAATCGGGAGGCTGTGGGGTATTTTTCTGCACTCATCAAAACGGTTGCATCTTTGATAGGCCGGAATACTTTGACGAAACTCTCTATCATTTCCCAATCAGTTCTTGATAACTCGGGACTTATATGCTTGGCAGTAATAACTGCATCAATTGCTAGTCTCTCACGCAGTACCCGTTCGAACATATCAAATTCGGAATTCCACCTAGTGTCAACGCGCTGAATGAGTTGAAGAGCTTGGGTGTCAGGATATAATTTATCGTGGTATTCCTTCAGCATCTCTTGAGCTCGACATGACTTGGAAAAATGGCCCACAAGTTTAGCCACTTTATTGATCAGCTCTTGAACTCCGTTAAAAGACTTCCTGCAATTTAAAAAATATCATTCACTTCTGGAGAAATTTAAAAGGAGCTGTAAATAGCTGTATATAATACATATCATTCTTACTTGCAATCCGTTACTGCTAGTTGAAGAGTATGTGCGAAGCATGGAATGCGCTCCCAATTTTCTTCTTGAATAACAGAATTAATCATATTTTTTGCGTTGTCTGTAACCCAAATGAGATGTCGATTTTGCGCATCGATGCCCCACTCCGATAATGTTTCAATGAAAAAAGCGTGCAAGGCTGCTCCAGTATGCGGACCACTAAGATGTCTCATATTCAGAAGAATATTCTGGACTTCAAAATTTTCATCCACGTAATGTAAAGTTATAGAACAGTAGCCCTCAGTCGCTTTTGAAGTCCAGCCATCACTCGTGAGAGTAATAAAGGACAGGCCTAAAATTTTATAAAAGCAGATAGTAAGGTAACTGTACCCAATGCGCCCCTAAGGATTTTTGTGAATTTGACTATGATAGACTTCGAATTTTAAAATTCTGCGAACGGCATCTCAAAGCTTAGCTCAATACCTATTATTAACCATCTTCATAATCATCATTTGACTCATTGAAAATCGCAATTTAAAAAAAAACGCAAAAAGGCTAAATGCACAAAACGTGCAGTCAATTCGGCACAGTTTCTTAATCATTTGTTACAGCCTATATAGGCCGACAGGGACGATCCAATTAGCATTGAAATAAACTCTCAATCATGTTCCCAGTGATATTTATACAAAACTTTTGACATCCAACTCAAAAATACGCGTCTAAATCATCGTAATATGTCTATACAAATATTCAACGATTTCACTGAGTCTTTCCATTTAAAAACGCATAAAGTGCCAAATTGGCTTCACTTTTTTTTATGCGAAAAGAAGCAATTTGAGTGGCTTAAAAAATGATTTTGGGAAAATTGATGAGACCAATCGAAAGCTGAGATGTTTTTACACAAAAAAGAGTAATGACACTTTTAGAGATAAAAATTATTTACTCCTGATTTTTGAGTTTGAGTGTGAAAAGTGAAATAAGAAAAGGGTCAAAAAATGAGTAAATGAAACTTCAAAGTGTTGTAGGAGAGTGGTTTTAAGGGCTAAATGGGTGGGGAAGGTACCGAAAATTTTCTTTCGGCTTGGCTACAGTTACCTTATATATTCATATTTTTAACTTTCATTAAATTAACTTATTAATTTAACTCATATTAACTTGTCATTCAATCACCTTACGCGCAAAATACATGCGAATTAATAAAGAACAGAAAAATTTACCTTGCAGATCAGTTTTCAGTTTTTCTTTCATTTTCTGTACTTCTCCTTCATAGATTTTTGGGATCACGGACCTTGAAAAAGTTGTTCTCACAGGAATTTGATAACGAGGTTGTATCACGCTCATGAAATATGTGAAACCTTCATTTTCAACCATATTGTACGGTTGTAAATCTTTGGCCATCATGTAGGCAATACCTAAGTTTAAAATCGTTAGATGATGCAATGCCATGTGTGAGTGTGAGTATGTGTGTTGGTGCGGTTTTTCAATAATAAGTAATTTTATTTATATATATATACCTTCGGTTATCGCCTTTGATTGAGCTGATTCTCGCGGAAACATGGCGACAGAAACTTTGTTTAGTCCTGGAGGTTTTTGAACATTTTCATCTTTTTTGCCATGCTGATTTTGAAAGTGCCGAATTAAGCCACTAGTGCTGCAGTACTTGGTACTTAACTCCTGGTTACAGATTTTGCATTTACTCTGCCTCGAATTGATTCTTTCAAAATGCTCCCAAATCCAGCTTTTTGATTTTTTTTTGGTGGTTCATCAGGGTCTTGCTTTACAATAATAGGATTATCTTCACTATCGGAGATATCTATTGGCTCTTCTTTCACAGACTCCATTTCTGATAGAAAAGTATGCCGTAAGCTACGTAAAGAGTTGAAAATTCCTCTTACATTTAATCACTCACTAATAAGCTTGATAGCTATGAGCTCACGAGAAAGAGAGAGAGAGAGAGAGAGAGACTGATGCCTAAATGGTATTTTTTGCATGTAAAAATATTAAATTACTTTGTGTCATCATATCACTTACCAATAATATGTATTACTGAGCTGCCTGTCTTGCCAGCCGTGAAGACGATTAGCGACTAGACGATTCATCTATGCATGATTTGTTTGTTTCCCTGATCTGTCCTACAAATACGACCCGTCGACCCCCTACGACATTCTTCTGAGAATATTTACTTTTCGCTGACACATATCTCAGTTTCAAAGGCTATAGAAGTCTATGTTAAGCACATACATCTAACAAACATCAATGAGTTCCTCTCTCTGAAGAAATGGTATTTGAAAAATCTATTCTTTCAGTAATCTGAAAATGTGTATCCTTGGTTCGAAATTAATCATATGAGTCCTTATTTTGTTAAAAACTCATCATTAATACTGCATATTAATAACGCGCTCTTATGCAGTTTGTACGCGTATCTTCTGTACTTCGTGCTATGAACATTATAGAATTATATTATACTTGTAGTTAAGGAAGAAATTGATCCCAGTGAGTTACGGGAATTAAAACGTAATTAATGGATGAATCATATCAAAAATGAGAGCTAAATATATTTACCAATGGAATACGTACCTTTAATGGGTCATACTGCACACATAATTAACTAAAGTCTCTGTTCCGATGTGCTACGTTGCGACTTTTTGTGCTAAGATGCAACATATATAAGTCTACGCACTACTTACGTTTATATACGTATATATATATATATACGCGCGCTCGGTTGTTTTGAGTCATGATTACATGTACTTTTTACCTATTTGCGACTGCGTATGAAATGATCGGATCATACCTACTTTTATTTCGTTTTTATTTTTATTTTTGATTAATCTTTTCCTCAAGAGATATTAGATTGAAACATTAATTTCAATTTCATAAATATATCCTGAAAAATTCACGAATCCCAAAAAATTCACGAATCCCGAAAATATCGGGAATCCCGAAAGTATCGGGAATCCCGAAAGTATCGGGAATCCCGAAAGTATCGGGAATCCCGAAAGTATCGGGAATCCCGAAGTATCGGGTACCCGATTCATCCCCGAAGACAATTCCCGACCCGACCCGACCCGGGATTATCGGGAAACCGCACACCCCTACTTGGTGGACTATCCCAAGATGATATTGCGAGAAAAAAATTCCACGCTCCCCGGGCTGGATTTGAACCAGCGTCCTCCTGATCTCCGGTCAGTTGCGATATCCACTACGCCACCGGGAAGACGGCAGCTCTCCACATCCCTGGAGCATGAATTCATTTTCCCGCAATATCACCTATATACACGATCAAATTCGATCGCTTGAATCTGTACGATCAAGGTCCGATCGTATTGTTACAGATTCCCTTTTTACCTATCCCCCCCCACCCTCCCCCCTTACCCAACCCAACCTATTGGGCTACTACATCTTTTCACCCGAAGTAGTATTTTACAAATAATTATTTTTTAACGTCCACATGTTTCAAACGACGAATAAATTCGGGCTTGGTGGACTATCCCAAGATGATATTGCGAGAAAAAAATTCCACGCTCCCCGGATCGTACAGATTCAAGCGATCGAATTTGATCGTGTATATAGGTGATATTGCGGGAAAATGAATTCATGCTCCAGGGATGTGGAGAGCTGCCGTCTTCCCGGTGGCGTAGTGGATATCGCAACTGACCGGAGATCAGGAGGACGCTGGTTCAAATCCAGCCCGGGGAGCGTGGAATTTTTTTCTCGCAATATCATCTTGGGATAGTCCACCAAGCCCGAATTTATTCGTTGATTTTTCACAAATTTTGGTTTTCAAATTTTGATGGAAATTCAAACAATTTCCTCCTGCGGTTCTCAAAAAGTTTGAGGGTATTCTTTGACTAATTTTAAGACTTTTTGTACCCAAAAATTTTTCCTTCAAGTCCATAGTTTTCGAGAAACAAATTGCTGAAATGTGAAACTACGATTTTTTCTGCCGGTCGCCATTCTGTATATATAAAAAATTTTTCGATTATGTATGGATAATAACTTTCAGTTATGGACCGAGAAGTGTCCGTTCAGGCGCTAATGGGTTAATGATTATGCTGCTGTGGTATTCAGCGCATATATGTTTATGAACATAATTGAATTTTGAATTCCTTCTTTCATTTTGCTGCCGCGATATTCAGCGCATAAACTTCATTAACATGCTTAAATACGTAATATTTTCTCAATAATTATGCTGCCGTGGTATTCAGCGCATGTTTATTAACATGATTGAATTCTTTTATTTTTTTCTTTCACGCTGCCGTGATATTCAGCGCGTAATACATTTTGAACACGATATTGTAACATTTTTTATTTTCAACACATTATTATGTGAGTAATTTTATAATATTGTAATAATAATAAATGAATTGTTGTAATCCTATGTGATTTGCTTACACGAACAGATATACAGTAAATTAGTCCTAATTCTCGAAAATCTCTTGATATACTACATTTTTTATGAATATCTTATCTTTATTTGTTAGAATCTTTTTTTCTTGTTTCCTTACTTTCCCTTGTAAATTTTTTATAAGCATCGAATTTTTTGATAATTGGATCTTTAGAATTGTATTCATTTGTTACCCGAGATAAGGCTACATATAGTTGTCCATGGCTAAATACAGGTGATCGCAAGTACAATCCGACATTCGAGAATGATTGTCCCTGTGATTTATTTATGGTCATTGCAAAACCTAATCTTATCGGAAATTGTCTTCTTACCATATTAAAAGGTATTTCTTCTGAAGATGGAATCATATCTATTCTTGGAATCAACACTATTTTTCCCGTAAATTTTCCTGTAATTATTTCGGCGGGTGAATAGTCCAACTTAACATTTTTCTTATAATTAAACGCGTTCCATTACATAGACCTTTGTTTAAATTGAGATTTCTTAATAAAATGACAACAGCTCCTATTTTTAATACCAACTTATGAGGTGGTAATCCGTTTGGCGTTAAAGAATTCAAAAATTCAATAGGAATATTTTCGCATAACTTATTTTTATTTTCATCTTTTATATAATCAATACTTAAATATACCTTCTTTTCACCATGAATTCTTTCAACAACATTTTCATTAATTATCAAAAACATCTTGATTTTTGGTGAGAGTATAACTTTGTCTTTTATTGATACCAAATCTTTTTCGTTAATTTCTGATCCAAATATGTCATCAATGAGATTATTATTTGTGATAAATTTTTTTTGGAATTTCTCTAACATTATCATCAATTTCAAATTGTGTACAATATCTATTTTCTCCAATATCCAAAAGCCATGTTTTAAAGTTGCTACTGTCATCTACTAATCGAAGATTTTTCTTCAATGTTAAACATGTAAATGATCTCCATAGAATACTTCTTTTTACACATGATTCTATAATTCGTGTCTCGCATCCATGACGAACTATGGGTAGCGTTTTGTCTAAAATCACCAGATACTACGATTATTTTTCCACCAAATGGTTGATTGTTACCACATAAATCTTTGAAGAACGTATCTATAATTTCAAGAGCGCGTTTGGAGGTCATTGAAATTTCATCCCAAACTACTACCTTTATATTTTTCATCAATTTACCAAGATTAGAATTAGGATTTATATTGCATGTTGATTGTTCATTCAAATTCAATGGTAATTTGAAAGTTGAATGGACTGTTTTACCGCCGATTAATAGAATAGCAGCAATTCCAGTCCATGCAACTGATATAATTGGTATACTTTCGTATAGACAATATTTAATTATTGAATTAAGTAAATAACTCTTGCCACTTCCTCCAGGACCATCAATAAAAAATAATTTTTCCATGTTTGCATCATTAATTGACTGCGATATTGTATCGAAGATATTTTTTTGATCCAATGTCAAGGTTGTAATATCTATTTTGGTATTGTTGTATGATTCTTCGCTCACATCATCTGATATATTTTGAGAAATAATATCATGATCGATTTCAGGCAAACCAAAATGTTTTAACGACAAACCATGAGACATTATTATATTTTGAATAGATTTCAATGCCTTTTGTACACCTACAGATTCGGGTAATTTTGGATCTACTAAATATTTTTTATATTTATGAAATAATGTAGAACCATCGCAGGTTGGATCAAAAAGACAGAATAAATGCGAAAAGTTGACATATAGAATGTGGAAATTGAAAATTACAATTCTCTTCTAAGCATTTGTCCCATTCATCATCTGTTTTGAATAAGCCTCTTGCCACACATGCTTCATAAAATGTATCATAAATAATGTTATTATATGTTCGAATATCTTCAAATGATTGAGCACCTCGAATATGTAACAAGAGTAATCTAAGGAAAAATCTTTCGCGTTCCATAGGATTTACATGATACATCCTAACCAGGATAGGTTTATTGAATTTTTTTCTTTCTATCCATTGTTTTATAGCTTTATGAAATACAAACTTTTGAGGCATTTCAGTATAAAGTAATGTTCTTGCGTTTACATTATGCATGTTAAGATACAACCATTGCGTCAATTCGGATTCAAACTTTCTATCTATTAACGTATCTTCAGAACCTTCCTTAAAATAAACTTGTTGTTCATTTTCAAGATGTACTGATAACACGATATATTGCATGTGATTGTTCGTGCAATTTTAATTCTCTAATTCGATACATAGCTTCCGGTGGGCATATGTATCTTGTGGAAATGTAATTTGTAATTTCATCGTAATTAATTTCTTTATTAGAAGGTAATGTATCATTGTCTTCTAAAACATTTGGCTCCGAAATTATAAACTTTATTTTGGCCGTGTCTGGTCCTTTATAAACATACTTAAATAAATATTTAATTTGATTTTATTGTACTACAAATTTCAAACATTTATATGACATTCTAACTTCAAAAGCAAATAAGGGTTATACGGAACTACAAAACCATTATTTGCAATCCTTTTTGATTGGTTATACTATATTTGAACCATTATTTCTTCTTCTGTAAAGTGGATATCCGTCTTCGTTAATTACTGTCTGGGTTTATAAATTTTTTTGGAAAATTTTTTATACAATGACTTTTAATCTTCACTACATACACACACTATTTTTGATTTTGAATGCCACAAGGACCATGTTATCATATGTTGTTTTACTAATTCATACAATCGAGGTGAATAATCTTTATTAGGAATTTCAGCACTTATAATTTTATCAATCTGATCAGAATTCCGTATTTTATTATCGTCTTTTAACCATATAAACATATGAATATGGGTTGGTAATCCACGTTTCTGAAATTCAGTCACATATACATATGCTTTTATTGTTCCCATAAACCGTTTTTTTTAATAATACGGGTTTTTAAGATCTTTACTTTTTCATTAAAGACTCGCGATATCAAATCTGGCCTATCTAATGTATTCTCATAATTTTTCAAATTCTCAGTAATTTCTTTCCATTTCGGATTACATGTCATCGTTAAAAATAAATCTGGTTTTCCAGAATTTTGCATTAGTGTCATAAGCATCCAAGTAATTTTGCTGCATTGCACGGGGACTGCCAATGAAACTTGAAGGAAGGATTATCATTTTTCCAATGGAAACATTATCAATTCGATTATGGATTTGATCCATCAATACCCTATACCTCTCGGTTGCGTTAATTTCGCCTGCTCTTTCCTCAAATAATACAAACGATTACTTTCAAATTTTTGACCACATATCAACTATAAATTGTTGTGATAAAGATTTTAAATTTAATCATCGGATTAAAGTCTTCCCGTATACTAAATCGGTAAGAATAGTATTGTAAAAGCAGAAATGTTTTTGTATATTTTTGAATGTAAAGACTTTTTCATATAAGGTTCCCAACCTAGGATCACCATACGGAAACATTAATGGATATACCATCGGATCAATATTTTTATCTAAATGATTTTTAATAACCGAGGTATTTTATCTTTTTCATAAATACATATACTTCTGTCTTCTGGAGGTTCACCATGAATTCTCCAAACATATACAACAGCAACTTCGTTACAAGCGGCTATGTTCGATTTATTGTTTTGTGTATTATCCCTTGATAAGGTACATTCTAATTTCACGAACATTAGTGTTAGATTGATTTGCACGATTCTTTTCATCTATTTCTATTTCGTACAACATTTTATAAGCATGAGCAAACGGATTTATTGCTCTCATGATATTATCCAATTGTTGTATTAGATTGCTGGCACTTGAGATTTTTATTATTTTCTTGATTTAATCTATAACTATTTGCGATTGAGCGTTGTCTAAAATGTATAATTGACCAAATTTAGGGTTATCACCTTCATTTGGATGTAAAGCATAAAAATTATGATATATTTGACCACAAATTTTTAGAACTTGGGGACCCCGATTGGTGAAATGAGATAATTTAAGCACCAAAACTAGCAAAAAGCTAAAACATTATTATATAATCTCAAATACTGTCTATAATTGATGGATTTATTTGTATCTCCTACTAACAAGTACATTAAGTTCTTTAGGATACGATTTGAAGTCTTCTAATTTTACCTTACTTTCTATGACAGTAATGCAGAAAATTTTTTATCCGTTTTCATTTCGCTCTTAAAATGCTTAGCTTTGCAATACTCACATTCGTAATTTAAAATTTACCAAGATAATTACAAATAATCGATTGTTCGTTATAAAAATCTTCTTTGTTTATATGATCATCTATATCTGTAGCTTTCCGATTCATCAGTAATACGATGATAGTCCGTTTTTATACTTATTGTGATTGGATTGTAATTATAATATTATTTTGCTTTTTATATAATCCATCGGTCATTATCGGTACGATAAGAAGGTTTACCGCTTCGAAGCTGTATTTATAGTCTGTTTATGTTGTTAATACATCATTGATTGAAAGTTCACTTATTATTTTTATATTTAAAATTCGCTTTTTAACAAGAACCAATTTCCGTTCTTTATAGAATTATTTTAGAGGGATCCCTTACAATAGAATTTAGATTCTTTCGTACTACTATACTACGAGAGAGTCCCTCTGCGACTTGAATGAGAATGCATGCTCAGTCAGCGCGCAGCGCCACATAAGACGTATGAGGAGACTTAATAGTCGGATCACGAATTCTGTTACCGAGCTCGGCGTGCAACAATATACCGTGGCCGCCACGACTGGCCGCGACTTCCAAAAAATCAGTGTACCAGTGAAAAGTCCAATTCGAAACAATGAGGTCTCAAATGAAAAGACAAATAATCGCAAGAATAGAAAACAATTTATCGTAAAGGCCATAAATACAACCGGATTGTTGTTTATATATTATGAATTTTGACATGGAATTGCTCGAAATCGCCCATTTTTGCGCCGCGGCAAATTTTTCTTCTTTCCACCATAACTTTGGTAGTTTTGGTCCGATTGACCTGAAATTTGGTGTGCCGTACTCTTCGAACCTAAATGCAAAAACAAACTTTTGTCGCTGGAAGTTAGTTCTGTCGCTTCGACTTTCCTCACACACTTTTTTTCGTCAAAGTTGAAAAATTAGTTGCTTTATTTGCCGATTTTTTTGTATCGCTCGATTGAACTTTTTGGCCAACGTGATAACATTGTCAGCATCACTGGGATTTCCCGCGTATGCTAAAAAATTTTCAAGTGATTCTGAGCAATAGCAGCTGAGATAACGCGATTTGCGTTTTTGGAAGTCGCGTTCCGCGCTTCGGCCGGGTCGCGTGGCGGCCACTGTTCCAGCCTGTGGTAACACTTTCCGTGTACGTGTAACAGAAATTCTGTTACCCCGTGCAAAGATTCGTGTTGCTATATAGTGTAACAGGATTCATGTCGCTGAGGGCTCTCCGTGTATTTGCTATTCGATTTGATTTGATTTTTTGTTTCTCAACTTTCCTATTATATTGTGATTTTTTTTGATTGTATTTCAATATTATCGACATCATCACATATTGATTTGGAGGGATTCCTTAAAATTGAGTTTTGATTCTTACGTCTTATAATTGCTATTCGATTTGATTTGATTTTTTGTTTCTCAACTTTCCTATTATATTCGGATTTTTTTGATTGTATTTCAATATTATCGACATCATCACAAATT
>JAJGQD010000245.1:0-27743 GCA_020882685.1 Aphelinus atriplicis
TTTTCTTCGCTCGCGAACGCGTGATTTTAATTTCTATGGGCCTTTCTGTTTTTTGCGATTCACCACCACACGTTAGGGGCGCCAATGTCACTGGCTCATGCCCATTAATAATAATTGTAATTATTAATAACCAAAAGGGGACACGAGAGAGTGCAATCTCGCCGGCGCTGATGCCGGGCGAGTTCTCAGAGTCGTGGGTAGGAATACAGGTGGTGAATCGGGGCCACAGAAACGCGCACACATAAAAGAATAGTGCTTTATTAGCAATTGGGGGTACAAATGATAAGGGGACGCGGCGCGGTCGAATGAGAGAGAGAGAGAGCAACGCGTGGAGACCAACCTTTGTGTTGCTCGCTGTACGTGGAGGACGGCGGCGTGGAGCTGTTGTCGGCGCTCGGGGAGAATGCCGGCGTTCCGGAGCCGGGGAAGCTGACGCTGGATACGTGGGCCTCGTCCCGGCCGTGGCGCGGGAAGGCTGCTCGTGGTGTCGGCGCTATTGCCTGACACGTAGACACGGGGGAGTCGCGTAAGGGACAAGGGCCAATTGCTGCTGTCGCGCTCGCGCTTGGGCACACACTGATTATCCGCGCGCGGCACCTGTAACTGCCGCGCCGCGGTGTTGATGTCGCGATCTCTCTGTCTCTCTCACTCTTACCTTATGCTTCGCCGGCGCTATGTATAAGACATCATAATGTCTGCTGGAATAGGGAGCCTCACGGTACAAAGTACCCGTGACAACATATATGGTTGTTTTAACTTCGTTGTCAACAATTAATACTGCAATATTATCTCAAGGAGGAAAAGTGTGAGAGCGGAAATTTTAGCACAATTTATTTGAAACCAAATCCTATGCGGAAGATACCCTGTTTTACTTTGAGCTGTTTAGCTTCAAACATATTTGGCAGAGTTTAATTTAATACGCTATTCGGCACTCTAGATTTTTATTTAGTAGTTCACGCTCTTGTATGAATTCAAGTTTATTAACACCACGCATATCTATATGCGGGGTGATTCCTCCAATAGTAAAATGACTCGAAACCCGTGTCGATTTGTTAGACGTAAAAAATATATTTTTAGCGGGAACTCTAAATGATTATGAAAAGTTGTACATAAACGACTGTACCATAGAGCTGTTTATAAAGTCGTCGAGAATAAAGGGCTCAACGGAGTCGTCCTTGGAAAGAGCGATGCGTCGCACGATTGCATAAAAGCTCGTCAAAAACTTTGATTGAGTTGAATAATGTTAATTTAGTTCTTACGTGAGTAGAAAATGTTATCTTAGACTGTGCAATTCACCGGAGTGTATTGAATTAAAAGTACCTTTCATTTCTT
This sequence comes from Aphelinus atriplicis, assembly GCA_020882685.1. Classification (NCBI taxonomy): domain Eukaryota; kingdom Metazoa; phylum Arthropoda; class Insecta; order Hymenoptera; family Aphelinidae; genus Aphelinus; species Aphelinus atriplicis. The sequence goes on from JAJGQD010000245.1 coordinate 1,333, forward strand.
CAGCGCTCAATAACACTCGAGAGGAAGACTTTTTTGTTATAGCTTAACGTCACGGATTTTTGAATTAGCGCGCATTGTTGCACACTGAGTTGATAGGATACGAAATATGCCACATAGCTTTTGAAAGTAAGCTCGTTTAATTCGAGACTGTCCGAGACTCAATGTCATCAACTTTCCCACCCTAACGAAGCATGTCACTCGATTTTGCGATGGGACGAACAAAACGAAATCATCCTTTCTCGTGAGGAAATTAAAATGTGCTTTCAATCATTCAATTCAATCGAGAGAGCTTTCCTTCATAGGACTCATCGAAATCACGTAGAACTATTTTTTATTAAGCTCTCAACTCTATATGAAAGAATTTGTGCATAATCTTGATGGGTCCTATGCATAGGAAAGCTCTCTCGAATCTCTTCGAGGATGATTGAAAGCACATTTGAACTTTCCTACGAAAAATACCACAATCGATTATCTCCCGTGAAGAGAAGTGCATCTCACAATCATCGACAAAAGTCGCACGTTTCATCTCATAATATAATCGTTCTTAAGTACTTGACGCGAAATACTCGGCACTGGCTTGCGTGAACTTAGATTTTCTCAACGCTATCGCAATATTCTTTTACTTGCCCCGAGATTTGCAAAATATTCCGTAATCATAATGCAAGTAATAATAATAATAATATTAATAATAATAATAATAATAATATAAATATTAATACCACCCTGAAATTCATGATCCATTTATATTCTAGCGTACGTCAATCAATTCTTGGTTGAAAGAAAAAAAAAAGAAATCAAGCCAGCGAGATACAGGCAGGTCCTGACAGCGATGTGTGCGACACTCCGGAACCCAAAATCAAATACAATATCCTCATCAAAATCCTCATCAAAAAGTTCAAATAAAATAGTAAATAAGAAAGATGTGGAAAAAAGTAATGAAAATTTGGAAACTGTAGAAAATACCGAGACTGATGAAAAAAAGAAAGAACACAAAAAAAAGAAGGAGGTGGATAGAATTAGGAAAGTGAGAGAAAATTCTGGTGAATCAAAAAGCCAAAAAGATAAAGATCGAACTGAAATCCAAAAAGAAAAGAATGTAGGAGGAGAAGCGGAGACCGAAACTAAGACAAAAAATGTTAAATTCAGTGAGAAAATTAGTGGGGAACTCAGTGAATCAGACATGATTTCGAAGAAAATGAGAGAAGATATGCAGCAAGAAATTGAAAAAAAAATATCTGAAGAAAAAGAAAGACAAGAGAAATTGCGGGAAAATATAGCTGAGCAAATGGCTGAAAGAGAGGAAAAAATGAGACAAGAAATAAGACAGGAGTTTGAAAAGAAATATCACGAAGAGATGAAGAAACAGCCCAGGCATGAAAGATCATTACGGCCACTAGAGAGTCTTCGAAAATCAGGAAAATATTCAGAGTCTGGTGAAAAAATAGGTTTTGGAAATAAAAAAACAGAAGAGGATCAAGTGATTACTAAAAAACGTAAAGTGGTTGATCAAGGAAAGAGCAAGGAAAATAAGAAGAGAAAAGATTAATTTTATTGAATTGTGCTTGTTGTTATTGCTGTAAATTTGATGAATTTTCGAGATAATAGCTGATTGTTTCCGTAGTTTAGGGACAATCCTTGTATAGGAGAAATTAAACGAAATTAACTTCATCTCCAGCTTTCAAAAATGAAACGTTTTACTAGCGTGGGTTTGCTTCCACCGAGCTATTCTTTATTGAACAGAACAATCATATTGGAACTGACATCATAAACCATAAATTAATTACAAAGCAAAAACTTATTTTACTTGGTGAGAGAAATTTGCGGTTTTTGTTTTGTATTTAATATATTGTGTACGATGACAGTTCTGATATGATTGTTCTGTTCAATAAAAAATAGCCTAGTAGGGCTAGCCAACCCACGCTGGTAAACCGTTGCATTTTTTAAAGTTAGAGATAGAGTTAGTTTCGTTTAATTTTTTCTATATAAGGATTGTCCCTGTACTATCGAAACAATCAGCTATTATCTTAACAATGTTCCGAAAGATTTTGAATAATTGTTCCTTATCTGTTTTTTATGTATATATACATATCTATAAATGTTTGAACATTTTTTGAACAATATTCTCGATGTGTATTTCTTATATTACAGTTCATTTCATCTTCACGCAAGGACGCTCGTCGGTTAGTAAAACTCATTAAGATATTTAGATCCCTAATATATTTTTCTGGTAGCCAAGTTGGATTCTCCGCGTCAAATTTTGAAGATTGAACAACGGATTCATGTTCAGCGACTCAAAACACCCTCGGAAACCAAGTTTTAGGGAACTTCGGCGATTTATAAAAAATTTTTCGTCATGACATAAAAGTCAGAGAAATGGAAAGTGCGTCAGAATTGAATTGGTCTCCTTTATCTGTCTCTCTGTCTTTTGTTGTATTTATCAATTCTAGAGCAAATTTCCTTTTTTTCGGATATTCTACACTCTTTCGCACTACTTTCTGGTACGGATTCAACGAATAACGTACTTTGCGTACCCTAAACCGTGGAAAAACGCCATTTTTGCGCACTAACTCACGAAAAAAAATTATTGTGATTTTTCTGTCGGAATGTTTCACTTACCTAATATGAAGTTCATATAAACTTAGCCTAAAATTATCGAAACTTTCTCTTAACTTCATTAGCTAAGAAAAAGAAATTTTCAACTTTATCTGAACTTAATCTGAAGCTATTCCATATTTCACAAAAGTTTGAACCAATCAAAATTCATACTTCATAGAAACTATAGGTGCAGTTATCCAAACATCATCCAAACGTGAGAAACAAGTATGGAATTCAAGTTTGGCATTGTCTCATTGGACAACATCATATGAAGCTTAGATAAACATAAAGTTTAGCTAAACTTCATATGAAGAAGATTATTTTTACTCGGGTCACCATCGGGGGAGTTTTATTGCGAGGCGAGAAAGGAGCCGAAAAACCATTTCAAACCGTATCTTTGGGGGTAGAAATTTGAATGAATCATAGACAACAAAGTTCTAACTTGGATGCATTCACGTAAGGACCCCAACTCACGTATGATATTAGGCGAATATAATTTCGAAATTGAGTACAGGCCAGGCCCTACAAATGTAGCCAATGCACTATCAAGAAAGCCAGTAGAAGGAACAGCGAACCTCGAAATGGTTGAGGAGAAAAAGAAACAGGTGTACACTATGAACACTAGAAGCCGAGCGAGGCGCATGCCGGGGGAGAAATATAATGAAGCCATCAAGGCACTGGCACCAAAGAAAAGAGAAGCGAAGAGAAAAGAAGAACTGCCACTACCTATAGTGATTGAGGAAACGAACGAAGCGCATAGAACGCCTTTAAATAACACAGTCACAGATGAGCTATCGAATTCCCAAACAAACGATGTCTCATTACTCGAAAATTTTTTCGATCAAAATAACACCCTGTGCAACGATATCGAGAAGAGGGAGGGGAGGAGAAATTTCGTTCACCGAAAAAATTTCCGATATACCGAGTAACGATAAAATCATCCAATCCCGAGAAAAATTACTTATGAGACGCGACAATTATTTATACTTTGTGAGTACGGATGGAATACCTTGCGACGGAGAATTCGGACAATTAGAAGCAATGAACAAGCTCTCTAGCTTTAATTTAGAGGTTGGAGAACTCAAACTTCTGAATGTTAATAATCAAAAACATTTAGTTTTTCCCCTCCGTAACCAAGATGCAATCGGATTATCAATTATTGATAGCACTCTAAGTACGCTTTGCAACGATTTAAAAAACTGGGCAAGTCAAAACGAAATTCAATCAGTATGAGTATCGCCAAATCCGATGAAATCAAATGCATTACATGAGAATTTATTCTTCACAAAACCCGCTATGCGATTTCTGACAACGAAATTAAACTAATAGTTCGCAACGGCCTTATAAGACACCACCCATAGAAAATAGAGCCAGAATAATCGAGGAGGCGTATAACTCAATCGTCGGTGGACATGGGGGAGTTACAGAAACGTATAAAAGAATAAAATTTTATTACTATAGGAGCAATCTCAAGGAAGACTTCCAAAATCATGTTAGGAAGTGCCTTCCATGCCAACTCTAGAAGCTAGGGGAAGTCATGTGACGTTGCATAGGCCTGCAATGGCCACTAGGGGGGTAACAACCCGATGGTCCACGATGTTAGGTAGAGTGGGCGCCAGGAAATTTCTTGCCGAGTAATTTTACGTTAGTTAGATCGAATTCAGGGAAAACTGTTAACAAATAAGGGGAACCCCACTGAGACTCACTGCAGGAAATAGGAATGCCGGTTGAGGCGGCCGAGCTTCGAACACAAATGTTCCAGGGGAGGTGAAGTATCAGGAGCCCTTACTGACTCGACTTCAACCTGGGGAGCCTCTCCTGGGAAGGGCCCGCCCACTACCCCACGCATCTAGGAGCCATAACGAGTAACCGTCGGCCCACTAGACTCACTTACAATGTTCTGTCTCATAGGTATACCATGGCTGCTGCTCCGAGATAAGAAAATTTCCAGTAATAATGGATTGAATGATCAAATTATCAATTGGGGGAAAAGTGGGAGGGATCCAGTATTAGGGTAAGTATCAAGAACACTATCAATATTTTCAAATCCAACAGAAAAAAACGAATTACTTGAAATTATAACAATAAACTATAAGAATATCGGGGACCCGACGCCGGTTCAATCCCTGAGAGTCAGCTCACTCGCCATTTTATGGCGAGCGTCACCTCGCCCAGGGCGCACTCTATAACTATCCAAAAATTCCCGAAGTCAAATAACGACACTTAGCGAAGAATATCAAGGTACTCTGTACTGTGATTGCTGCCAGAATGGCGGAGGAATCACCTCGTGGCGCCTTCCTCACCATCCCTTCTCGCTCGAAAATTCGCGGAAACCAATTAAAAAATCCCGTGAACCGACAAAATACTTGCGGGACCAATGGGAAAAATTCCTGAAACCGCGCAATTATACTAATTTTCCCATTGGATGACCGCAAACGCACGCCCTCTATTCGGAACGGCCGCGCGGGACTATTCAAATAAATTAGCCTATATACATATACATAAAAACCGAATAATACTCGCCAGGTCGCTATATATACATCGAGTCAGAGAATTAACTATACATAATTATTTACAGGGCTAATAAGCCAAGCGCACACGACTGCGCACGTATATCGCCTCTGCGCATCGATAAACGGAATTGATCATATTCAAATCTTGCGCGCCCCCGCGCCGTATAGAAACGCTGCACGCTCGCCTTTACCTCTCCGCGCGCCTCGTCCCCCCACCGCCGCTCGCGCGCGGGTCCCACCGAGCCGGCTCGCTTCTGCTCCGACCGCATGGTCAACAGTTAGAATGGCCGCCCGCTCGCTTTGCTTGCGCTCTCCGTGGAACCGGCGCCCGCGTGCGCCCATGCATCCACGACTTCGAAGCTCCTCGCCTGGAGCTTCGGGGAGTATCCGCGAGTGCCCGCGATAGTGTTTCGGGGCCGGGGTGCTCGGGTTGCCCTCCGGCCCACAACATCATGGCGGCGCGCAGGCTGTCCCCTCTTCCACAGCCATCCGGGGGAACATCGTCGCCATGTGCTCTGGGGGGGGACTGCCCGCTCGCCGCCCGCCTGTGAAGTGCGCCAACTATAGTCCTGGAGCTAGCCCCCTTCCCGTTGGCCAGAGGAGGTCCCCGGTAGATAGATAGTGAATCTTATGTATTTTTTTCCGTAGAATCCGAATTTGTTGGTTTGAAGTCTGTAAAACTGGTACAATTTGTTTAAGCCGCGATTGTTTAAACAAATAAGAAAATAAGACTTTTTTGGTTCGGAAAAATTTTTTTCAAATTTGGCTTATTTCAAGAAGAAAAATTCCTATGCACTATCCATGAATAATGCTTGTATCTAAAGTTATAAATTATCACAAGTTGAAAAATACCACTTTTCGGTGGTCTTCGTTGCTCTGCCATGGCAACAACAATAGAATATTTAAGAATCTGAAGGTGTTTTCTAATGCAGATTTTAACGTAAAATCCGAATATAAACTTGGTTTTCCCAAAAAACAGCGAGAAAAACCGAATAATCAAATGATTCACCTTGCCATGTTTTAGCTCATTATACGCTTGACTCCCGGTACTGGACTAATGCACTGAATATCTTACCCATAGGCTAATTATGAATAAACGAATGTTTTCTTATGTACTTTTTCCCGTAGAATCCGAATTTGTCGGTTTGAAGTCTGTAAAACTGGTACAATTTGTTTAAACCGCGATTGTTCAAACAAATAGCAAAATAACACTTTTTTTGTTCGGGAAAAATTTTTTTCTTGAAATCTAGCTCATTTTAAGAAGAAAAGTTCCTATGCACTATCCATGAATAATGCTTGTATCTAAAGTTATAAATTATCTCAAGTTGAAAAAGACCACTTTTCGGTGGTCTTTGTTGCTCTGCCATGGCAACAAAAATAGAATATTTATGAATCTGAAGGTATTTTCTAATGCAGTTTTTAACGTAGAATTCGAATATAAACTTGGTTTTCCCAAAAAACAGCGAGAAAAACCGAATAATTGATGATTCACCTTCCCATGTTTTAGCTCATTATACGCTTGACTCCCAGTACTGGACTAATGCACTGAATATCTTACCCATAGGCTAATTATGAATAAACGAATGTTTTCTTATGTACTTTTTCCCGTAGAATCCGAATTTGTCGGTTTGAAGTCTGTAGAAGCCATACAAATTGTTTAAAACACGATTGTTATACAAATTAGAAAATAACACTCTTTTGTTTCTGAAAAAAATTTTTTCTTCAAATTTAGCTCATTTTAAGAAGAAAAGTTCCTATGCACTATCCATGAATAATGTTCATATCGACAGTTATTAATTATTTTATGTTTTAGAAAAAACATCTCGGCAATTTTTGTTGCTTTACAGCTGTCGTGTAAACAACAAAAAAAAATTGTGGAATGAGGTTCGGGATGATTTACTTTTGCCTGAAAAGCCAAAGATTTTGATACCATCGACTGATGAATTTGTCCCTGGATGTACTTGCCGCGTATGTGTACGAGCTACATGCTGTTGTGTACGTACCCAAATATCATGCTGCTCATTTTGTGCATGTAAAAAAAAGAATTCGTGTCAAAATAAGTTTGCCCCGCAGATTTGAATATTCTTTCTTAATGTTAAAATAAATGGAGTTAAAATTAACAGTACTTCTGTTCATGAATTGTCCAAAACGATTCAGACAAAACATTCAACCTGTATGTACTGGTATTCTCTATCTATGCCAGCTCTAGAGCAATAAAAAACGCCGAGAGAAGTGGTATTTTTTGATTTGAATTAATTTATAACTTTTTATGTAAGCATTCTTCAACAATAGTGCATATGTACTTTCTTCTCTCTATGAGCTCAATTTTGAAAAGAAAATTCTGAACAAAACCTAGTTAGTTTATTATTTGTTTAAACAATTGCATTCTAGACCAATTGTACCACTTTTAAAGACTTCTAAGTAACAAATTCGGATTCTACGGGATAAAATACATGAGAAAACATTCGTTTATTCATAATTAGCCCATGGGTATGATATTCAGTGCACTAGTCTAGTAGCGGAAGTCAAGCGATAATGAGCTAAAACATGGCAAGGTGAATCATTTGATTATTCGGTTTTTCTCGCTGTTTTTTGGGAAAACCAAGTTTATATTCGGATTCTACGTTAAAAACTGCATTAGAAAACACCTTCAGATTCTTAAATATTCTATTGTTGTTGCCATGGCAGAGCAACAAAGACCACCGAAAAGTGGTATTTTTCAACTTGTAATAATTTATAACTTTAGATACAAGCATTATTCATGGATAGTGCATAGGAACTTTTCTTCTTGAAATGAGCCAAATTTTAAGAAAAAAATTTTTCCGAACCAAAAAAGTGTTATTTTCTTGTTTGTTTAAACAATCGCGGTTTCAACAAATTGTACCAGTTTTACAGACTTCAAACCAACAAATTCGGATTCTACGGAAAAAAATACATAAGATTCACTATCTATCTACCGGGGACCTCCTCTGGCCAACGGGAAGGGGGCTAGCTCCAGGACTACTAATTGTTTGTGCTTCCAGGGTCGATGCTCGCTGCCTCCGACTGCCAGCACCGCCAGCCCTGGTCATTCAGCAGCAACAGGTCCTCCAGCTGCTTTCCCAGGACCTCGACAAGAACATGAATGGGTTAGTGGTCAGCTCTGGGACTGGAGCTGATCACCAAGGACCGGTTACCTCCAGCAGCGAGTCTCATAGGAGGTCTGTACGATGGGCGAACCCCCTCCTCCCCAGGTAAACACTCCTCAACTCATATATTGGGAGTGATCAATATTGATTTATATATTTGTGTTGCAGGGCTGGGCTGAGGAGGACCTGCTGATCACAGTGTCCTCCTCCAGAGCATCAAGGGCTCTGCCCACAACACTCCTGGGGGGTAATCTTAGTAGTAGGTGGGTAGGTAGGCTAGAGGGGAGAACTCAGGCTCTCGTCAACAGAGCCTGGGCTCTCCCCGTCACAGTCAAAACACGCTTACCTATAGTCATCTCGAGCACGCCTCCCGTCTCATGGCATACAATAGCCATGGACATCGTCGGACCGCTCTCTAGCACCCCGAGAAGATACGAACACATCTTTACCTTTCAAGACATTTCTACGAAGTACACTTTAGCTGAGCCAATGCTCGACCAAACTGCTCTTTCTGTCACCGACGGATTCATTAAACGAGTGATTTGTATCTTTGGAGCACCAAACGTAATCCTCCATGACAGGGGAATACAATTCATCCCCGCGCTACTCCACAGTGTCTCAAAAAAATTCAAGATCAAACAAATAAAAACGTGTGTTCTCCCATCCGCAATCCAATTGGTCAATTGAAAGATCACATGCGAGTCTAGCGGAATTTTAAGAATGCTTTGTGGATAGCAGTCGTATAGATTGAGATAATTATGTGGATCTCGCTATTTTTAATTTTAATACAAACGTAAGTGAATCAACAAAAGTTACACAATTCGAGTTACTCTTCACGAGAATAGCATGTACACCGGACAATATGATGTTAGAACCTAAGGACTTGCTACCAACTTAAAATGACTATATTAAAAATTTGGCAATCAAATTGAATAAACTACAAGAAATTGCTAGAGAAACTTGATAAGGGGTAATATCCGCCAAATGCTCAAAAAAACAAGGCTTTTTTCATGATTTTTTTTAAACGACATTTGAGATCTAAGGTATATAAATAATATATCATTGGTTTAAGCAACTCTTGGAGAATAGAAACAAATTTTTTATTGTTAGTTTTTTTACAAAATGGCGGCTGTGCAGCGATTGCCGTGAACCGCTTTTTTAAAAAGTTCTTCTGCGGCGTGCAGTAGAACTGAAAAAGTTTACATCCGATTGACTTGAAATTTTAACTGTAGCTTCTTCATTAGATTATCTAGTGAAATGCACATCATTATTTTTTTAGAATTTTTTTTCGCAAAATGGCGACGGTTTGAAAAAAATTTTTTTTTTCGACCAAAAAAATCGACTTTAATTGTTTATAACTTTTTTTTTTGTCAATCAATCGCTAAAATGGTGTGTACTTCACTAGATAATCTAATGAAGAAGCTACAGTTAAAATTTCAAGTCAATCAGATGTAAACTTTTTCAGTTCTACTGCTCGCCGAGTTTGAAAACATGGTTTTGAGAAAAACGCGTTTAAAGTTTCAAAATGCTATGTATCTTATACGAAAGTTGTTCAGTAAAAATTGATTTAAACGAATTTTGAGTTTAGATCAGTACTTGGGAGTTGTAGATTTCGATTCTAGGATAGCTTTAGCATGATTTAAGCCAATAAAAAAAAATGAAAAGAAAAAAAAATTTGCCGGATATTACCCCTTAAATCGAACCTCAGATCTACGGAATATAATGTATAGGATATATAATCTATCTACTCACAGTTTTTTTCTCACTTCAATACAACTTCTGGCCCTGTACAGCTTATCTGGAATACAAAAATTATCAGAAAGCAACACATTACAAAAGATATATGCACACAGGCAAAGGTTAAGTTTACTTATCTGATATTTCTCGCGCCTTAAGAAAATCTATCAGCTGCACACGATGAAACTCCAAACCTGCTGGAGAACACTATGAAGAAAATTGATGTATAAACTCTCATTACAATTATTCAAACTGTTGTGAGCAAGCGATGAGTACACATCACATGTCTAACTGACTCTGTTTACAAAAGTTGCATATGGTAACCTGCAGCGCTGTACCTGTACTACCGACAGAATCCAGCCAAGTGCTCCGTGAAAAAATTTTAAAAAACGTATGGAAAATTCTATCCCAACGGGTATTGAATAGAATAGAAGCTGCTGTCCCCGACGAAGATAAGTTGATTGATTATCATTTTTTTAATAAGTATTAGTATCAGCGTTATTAATATTACGTGTGTTATACATTCGGGATTCCTCTCTCCATCAAATATACATAAAACTGTATCATAACCGCTAAATTTTCTGCAAGCTTCGAGACTATTGAGTATCATTTTTTATAATTTTGAATTTGATTTACTCAAATATACAATTTTGAATGATGTAGAATCATATATTGTCATCAGAATATTAAAAGTACAGTAGAATATAGAATTATATTATTTATTGGAATGTATATTATATTGATGAAAAAATAGGACGAAATTCGGTCTCCAATATCTCTCTATATTAAAAGCCAGACTGCCGCCGCCGACGTGGGAAATCTCGACCCCCAAGTTGCCCCCCTTAGTTGCCCCCTTGATTGCCCCCCTTAGTTGCCCCCCTTGACTGCCCCCTTAGTTGCCCCCCTTAGTTGCCCCCCCTAAGTACCCTCTTTTTCCACCCATATTTTCATCCTTTTTTTCACCCATTTTTTTCACCTCTTCTTCTACTCCCTTTTTTCCACCCCCCTTTTTTCACCCTTTTTTATCCCTCTTTCCACCCCTTTTTTCCACCCTTTTTTCCACCCTTTTTTCCACCCCTTTTTTCACCCCTTTTTTCACCTCTTTTTTCACCCCTTTCTCTACCTCTTTTTTCCATCCTCTTTTTCCACCCGTGTCTTCGAATGAATTATTTATTTCCAATAAATATTCAATGGTCCGATCTCCTGCAAATTTCGCACACAGGTTAGTCGCGGCAAAATCTAGGCCGAGTTCAATTTTCAATAAAACCCGTTGTTTATTTGCCTAGCAACCGTTCCTAACATGTTATCTCACGCATCTTCATAAGTGCTCATTGGGACTATGAGAGTCGATGAGAATCAATGAGAATCGAAGAGAATCGATGAGATATTTCCCTTGGCAACCACTGTTGATATCCATGGCAACCGTTTGTTTACATCCCTAGCAACCGTTGCTTCGAAAGTTGGGAAATCTTCAAAAGTTCAAAAATTCACGTAAGTTTCGTTTGATTCGTTTCCAGTATTTTCAACTGCACAGGATACAAAATCTCCGTTTTACCCATAACAACCATTGTTTACGTGTACAGCAACCGTTGCAATCTTACTCAAAATCTGCTGCCGAAAATCTGAAATGGAACACGCGAAATACCCAAACCAAAAAATATGATCTAGCGCATGTCATCTAGCACTATTAACTTAAAGTTAAACCCACTATTAATATAAATAAACAAACGTTTAACATGAATATAGCTGACATTAATCTTTTATTTTGATTCGAATCGTTCGTTCAGTATTCTTTTCAATCGAACAAAATCGAAGTTTCAAGTTTAAAGTTTTATTGTTTTAAATGTAATTTTTTTTTAATTATTACTACACTTATTATTGAAATTATTGATTTCTAAAGAATACACGGGGGGTACCCCCCTAGTGTTTTTAAAAATTATTACTGGCAGTGTGAATGAACGTGTTAAAATCTTGAGAATAATAAATTTCTCAATAGTTCTGATGACCAAACAATATACCTTGGAAGACATTAATCATTAATGGTGGAACGCAGTATGATAAACTGAACACAATCAACAAATTTACATTCAGTAAATTTTATGAGACTCGTTAGAAGAAAATCCCTGTTACCAGCAGGAACCTTCAAGATTGGGCTCTTCAATCTGCTCAACAATTCAGAGATCAATCTACATTTTCATTTGTAGCTTCAGAGACTTGGTGGCTAATTTTAAAAGGAAATACCGTATTGTTCAGAGAAAAGTGATAAAATTAGTGAAGCTGACACAACAAAACTACAGTAGAAGAGCTTCACGAAAATGTGGAAAATTTTCAAGCCAAATGTAGAGAAATAACTTCGTCATCAAATCTAGATTTCGTTATCAATACTGATCAAATCGGTTGCGAATATAAGACAGATGTTAAGCGCACTTTAGAAACTAAAGGGACAAAGACAGTAGATGTTTATATTGGTGATGTGAATAAAGTAACACCTACGTACTCTGTGCGATACTCTGTTACAGCATCCGGCAATCTTTTGCCGAAAGTATTCTTTGGCCTCCAAAAGCCTACAGGAAAATTTGGTCCAAAAATATTCAAGCAAATAGAAGATATGTTCAAGTAATTCAAAAACCTTTATATCACTTGTTCTGAATCTGGGAAACTAACTACAGAATTGATAGAATCTTACATTCAATATATCCTACAGCCTTATGTGAAGCAAAAAGATTTTACTTTGATTCTAGATTCGCGAAGTGGTCAAAAGAAAAATAGCTTATTCAATTGTTTCAAAACTTCTACTGAAAACTCAACTTGTAACCTTAAGTACATTCCACCTGGATGCACAGAGTACTGCCAGCCATTGGACACTTATATTCACCGCCAGATGAAGTATTTCATTAAAAGGCTGCAGAATGCTACGTATTTGATTCAAAACCAGCGACAGATCAATACTAGAGTTGATTCCATCAAGATCCAACCAATTTTACATCATCAATTGACGGCTCCAGTTTTCAAAAATATGCTTGAATATGCATGGTTTTCAGCAAAGTTAATTGAGAACAGAGACGTATTCTGTAGCGTAAAGCAAGTTTGCTTTGCACCGAAACTGTCTGCATGCGATAACTGCCAAGCTGAAGGCTTCATCAAATGTTCTTTGTGTGGGGAAGCCTTCTGTTTTTCTTGCTTTTATGATTCATCTCATCCTTCAAATTGTAGTCAATACCTTGTAAATATCTCAATAGTTTTTGGTAGTGTAGAGAATAATCTATTCTATACTTTGTTTTCCTTAACTATATTTTACTTCACACACACACACACACACACACACACACACACACACACACACACACACACACACACACACACACACACACACACACACACACACACACACACCACACACACACACACACACACATACATATATATATATATATATATATATATATATATATATATATATATATATATATATATATATATATATATATATATACATATATATATCACAATTAATCAGTTAGACATGTGATGGGTACTCATCGAGTAGACATTGCTTACTCACAACAGTTTGAGTAATTGTAATGAAAGTTTATACATCAATTTCCTTCATAGTGTTCTCCCGCAGGTTTGGATCTTCATCGCGTGCAGCTGATGGATTTTTATTCATGGTACAAGAAATATCAGATAAGTAAACTCAACCTCTGCCTGTGTGCATATATCTTTTGTAATATGTTGCTTTGTGATAATTTTTGTATTCCAGGTAAGCTGTACAGGGCCAGAAGTTATATTGAAGCGAGAACAAAACTGTGAGTAGATAAATTTTAAATAATATTGGTTATATAGCATGATATTGGTCGACACATGTTCAGAATTGAAGTTTTCATGAGTGAAAATCAATTCTGACACTGAATTGTCGTCCAATTATACTACATTTGTTGTCTTTGTGCTTGAATACATGTTTTTATTGCTTCAGTATCCAAGCACAGAGTGAAAAGTCGATAATCGTTGATTGATCCATATATTTCATGTTTTACTCTATGTGAGTAAGACATGAAAGTAAGATTTGTTGAGTATACGTGGAATTTACTCCTTTTGTATGTTTTGCTTTCTCAAAGAGAAAGCTTTGTAATGGGGCAAAAATCGACCCACCGAATCAGACCTCGGGACCTCGATTTTCGTGATCTACGGGTCGAAAAACATGGAAATTCAAAAGTGTCTGTATGTATGTATGTGTGTGTGTGTGTGTGTGTGTGTGTGTGTGTGTGTGTGTGTGTGTGTGTGTGTGTGTGTGTGCGTCCCGTTTTTTTTCGTTCACGATAACTCTCGAAGGAATGGTCCGATCGTCTTGAAATTTTGCACACAGGTTAATCGCGGCAAAATCTCGGGCGAGTTCAATTTTCAGCGAAATCCGTTGTTTATTTCCTTAGCAACCGTTGTTAAGGTGTCTATTTTTTTCGTTTCTTTCGTCCACGATAACTCCCGAAGGAATGATCCGATCGTCTTGAAATTTTGCACACCGGTTAGTTGTGACAAGATCTAGTCCGAGTTAAATTTTCAGCAAAATCCGTTGGTTATTTCGCTAGCAACCGTTCCTAACGTGTTTTCTCACAAATCCTTATGAGTGCTCATTGGGGCAAGCCGGAAAATCAGTTTTAAGTCACACTCGATGGCCAAGGACACTGAATTGTTGTATTTGCTCCATAGCAACGGTTGATTACCTCCCTAGCAACAGTTACGAAGGTTGGAAATCATTAATTTATGACCCATTTCCATCATTTTCGACGGCAAAGGACACAAAATCTTCCCAATTAGCTCCTTAGCAACCGTTGTTCACCGCCCTAGCAACCGTTGCTAAGGGGGAAAAAAATTGATGTAAGTTTCGTTTCCAGTATTTTCAACGTACTATAGAGAAAATTGGGAAAATTTGGTGTCTTTTGCCGTCGAAAATGATCAAAATAGATTTTGAATTGATCATTTCCAACCTCAGCCGTCGAAAATGATCAAAAACGGACTTAAGGGCAGGGCGGATCGATTTTGACCGCTATTAAACCGTATGACAGTCACAAGATGAATTGATCGAAAAATTATGCAGGTCCAAATGTCTCGCATCGTGTAGAACCTAGAACCGTTTGCGTTGTTGCATTTGATCAAATAATAAGAGAGCCCGGGCAGACATCAACACTCGCAACATAGTTTGGTCAATTGAAAAAGAACGACACTTTACACAGTCACAAAGAAACGAATTGAATTGATTAAATAATTTTTTTGTAATTTTTGAAAAATAGATGATAGTATCTACGATAGTGGAAAGGTGAAAATACAGGTTTGGGAAGCGTTTGTCGGTGATATTGAAGCCTCTTTGAGAAAGCATACTGCTAAGGCACTTGGCAGCGGTTTTTAGGATGAAATGTGATGTGGTGTTCAAGTGAGAACAGTTAAAGTTCAGTGCAGTCAGGGAAATACGTCTCAGATGACATATTGTCATTTGGGACGAGAACAACAGCTCCATCCAAGATACATAAATTAATATCTGGGAAGTTTGGGAGCGTTGGACCCTAAAATTCTAGATTCTCTCTACTATGGCCACCAAAAAACAAGGAAAAAAATTTGGTCAAGATTGGTGACCCGAATCCCAAGCGGTCTCCTAGTCAGTTATTTCGGCTTTTGGATGGACCAACGGCTTAACGTGACTTCCGAATCACGGGAGCCCAAAGTATAGGCATCACCCGTATTTGTTTGATCAATTCAGCCACATGAGTACGATAAAACTCGCGTGTGTTTCTGTAAGGTTTAAGTTAAACGCACCATTAAAAAATGTGGTATGTTTTCACATACATCTGACGTGGGTTTGAGCGATGTAGAATTTATCAAAGAAATATCACATAAAGAATGTAGAATGATACACGAAACTTTGACTTACAGAATCAGAGATACGCTGATAGTTGGGTTGAAAGTAAATGCGACGCGTATGCGACCGGTAACATACGCGGGCAGAACCAACCAAATCGGGCGCGTCGTACGCTGATCCGTACAGAACTTTCAAAGTTGTGCTAGTACAAGGATATGTCATTATTACCTTAAGTGAAGGATATGAAACATAAAACGATAGAGCTCATTCGATGTTCTTTTGGTCGGATATACCCAAAATCGTACCATAGCATAATTTCGTTTATTTTTCTGGACGAATTAAAAATACAAATTAAACTATCAATACCCATGCATCTTCACGCCCATAAATCGACATTTCTCGATTTTTGCTTTCTCAAAGAGAAAGCTTTGTAATGGGGCAAAAATCGACCCACCGAATCAGACCTCGGGACCTCGATTTTCGTGATCTACGGGTCGAAAAACATGGAAATCCAAAAGTGTCTGTATGTATGTGTGTGTGTGTGTGTGTGTATGTGTGTGTGTGTGTGTGTGTGTGTGTGTGCGTCCCGTTTTTTTTTCGTCCACGATAACTCTCGAAGGAATGGGGCAAAATCTCGGGCGAGTTCAATTTTCAGCGAAATCCGTTGTTTATTTCCTTAGCAACCGTTGTTAGGGTGTCTATTTTTTCGTTTCTTTCGTCCACGATAACTCCCGAAGGAATGATCCGATCGTCTTGAAATTTTGCACACCGGTTAGTTGTGACAAGATCTAGTCCGAGTTAAATTTTCAGCAAAATCCGTTGGTTATTTCCCTAGCAACCGTTCCTAACGTGTTTTCTCACAAATCCTTATGAGTGCTCATTGGGGCAAGCCGGAAAATCAGTTTTAAGTCACACTCGATGGCCAAGGACACTGAATTGTTTTATTTGCTCCATAGCAACGGTTGTTTACCTCCCCAGCAACAGTTACGAAGGTTGGAAATCATTAATTTATGACCCATTTCCATCATTTTCGACGGCAAAGGACACAAAATCTTCCCAATTAGCTCCTTATCAACCGTTGTTTACCGCCCTAGCAACCGTTGCTACGGGAAAGAAAAAATTCATGTAAGTTTCGTTTCCAGTATTTTCAACGTGCTATAGAGAAAATTGGGAAAATTTGGTGTCTTTTGCCGTCGAAAATGACCAAAATAGATTTTGAATTGATCATTTCCAACCTCAGCCGTCGAAAATGATGAAAATGAGTCTTCGAGTTTGCTAAATACGGACTTAAGGGCAGGACGGATCGATTTTAACCACCGTTAAACCGTATGACAGTCACAAGATGAATTGATCGAAAAATTAAACAGGTCCAAATGTCTCGCATCGTGTAGAACCTAGAACCGTTTGCTTTGTTGCATTTGATCAAATAATAAGAGAGCCCGGGCAGACATCAACACTCGCAACATAGTTTGGTCAATTGAAAAAGAACGACACTTTACACAGTCACAAAGATACAAATTGAACTGATTAAATAATATTTTTGTAATTTTTGAAATATAAATGATAGTATCTACGCTAGTGGAATGGTGAAAATACAGGTTTGGGATGCGTTTGTGGGTGATGTTAAAGCCTCTTTGAGAAAGCATACTGCTAAGGCACTTGGCAGCGGTTTTCTTGATGAAACGCTCAATCAGCTCTATCGATCCGTCGTATCAGAAATTCTCACTATGGTTAGAAAACCCATTCGATGTTCTTTCGATCCGATGTAGATAAGCAAAGTGGACATGGAAATCATGATTCCAGAACTCGCTTTATTCCTGGATCAACAGTGTTCCAGAAATGCAGCGGGTTTTGAAATTATGATGCCAGTATCCGCTTTGCATTTTGATCGCGAATGAGTCGCGCTACTACAAGTTTGCCCCGACAGTGGTGCAAGCAGCGCCCGATGTGGTGCGTTGCTTGCAGGTGACCCCCTGAATCAGCTTGGTCCTCAGCTGCTCCTCGCAATTAGTGCGCGCCAGGTGAGTTGAGTTGATCGAGCTGATCCGAGGTCTCAGGTGCGACAAGAGTCCTGGGATATCACTAGTGATAGTGATACCCGAACGTCCCCCGCGCACTACAAACAGCGCGAACAAAAGATGCGCGGGTCAGCTACCGCCGCGCCGTTGCCAGCCCGAGCGGTTGACCGGTGTCGCCATTCCTCACGCGCGAACTGTGTGTGTAAGCATGTGTGTAAGCCAAGCGCACAACGCAATATCCGCTAGATACCCCGGTGCGCCGCTGCCGATCACGAGAACGGCAACACTCGTCGAGAGGAACACCCAGGCCCATCGTCGCAGCACAGAGCTGCGCGAGCCAGCTGCCAGCCCGAGCAGTTAACTGGCGCCGCCATTTTCACGAGCAAACAGTGTGTGTTTGCGTTTTCGCAGGGCATGCTAGGTGTCAGCTGTTGACCTGTTGCAGTCCAGTCTTTCTTGTTGCTGTCTACGTCGTCAATGTTGTCCACGTCGCCCACGTCGTCCCCGTCGTCGTTGGTAGCAGTCTAGCCAGTGAATCAAAAAAAATCCAAGAACTGGCAGAGTATTTCGGTAGAAATTCTACCTTTTCCTGGGAAAAACTGGAAGTCCCTTGTAAAAAGGACTTCTTTTGAATGGAGAGCATCAGTTGTTCCACGACAGTCCAAGGGTGCAGAGCTTCTTCCAGACCACTACTTTCTTCAATTCCACTACTTTCTCCAGGTGTTTGTGAATTCTAAGAAGGTAAGCTTCAAAATTAGAAAAATCTTTTATTTTTAAATAGGCTTTGTTAGGAATGCTCCCTTGGTTGAGTTTATGGTAGCGGAAATAGAATCTACATTATCACTTCAATTTATCACTGTGATTGTAGTGAATAATAAATAAAAATTTACATTCTTTCCTGTCTTCTCAAGCTGAGTTGAGACGACTGTTGGTTTTTTAAATATTAAAGCCCCAACACTAGTTTAGCGTTAGTTCACATTGTGATTCAATTCATTATTGGAATCGTAGTGACTAATAATTAGATTCTTTCCTATCCTCTCAACCTGAGTTGAAACGATAATGGCTTTTTAAGTAATAGTATAAGTAACAAATATGTTAATACTAATGTTATATCTATACTACTATATAAAAGGACAGCTTGTTTTTTTTGTGGCCGCTAATCTCAAAAACTACTAAACCGATTTTCATGAAATTTTGATACTTGATTCTTGACCACTCCAGGCATGTTTATGGATATGTGGCGTTTTACAATTCTGAGTAGAAACCGAGAAATAGACAATGCATTTTTCTGTGGTGGGGGTAACTGACCAAGTACCATGGCGCGCCAGTAGATGGCGAGGCGTTAAGTTGCACGTGTATAAGGTATGGCGTGGCGCTCTCTCGCAAGAGAGTCAGCGTTCTATCGGCTATACAGGAAAGCTTGAAAATGAGCTCAGCCTCTTCCTGGGATGTTTTGAATCCCAGTCTCCTGCTGCCAAATAATTTTGGCAACAATGTCGAGACCCAGAAGTAACATTGGGCGGTATACGATTAGAACCAGACGAACGCAAGCCGTTCGTCAGGATTGAACAATTGAAGCCCCGTTCATAGTAAGTGGAGGATCCACTTTTGAGTATCACCCATCAGAAAATTACGCTAATATTAAAGATATTGTAGTTGATCTATGAATAGAGATAAAGCTCCTGGATTGTGCAGATTAATTGATTCCGGTCTACCTACGCCAGTTCGTGGTCCACGAAATGTTTGTGATCCCTATAATGCTTTAAAAAATCCACATAACATTATGGGAATGCGTCATTGTTTGGAATCTTATATACCTAAAATGGCTGCAAATCAAAGGAATGCATTTGATCTCATTACCAACAGTGTTAAGAATAGCCTGGGGAAACTATTTTTCATTGATGCCCCTGGAGGTACAGGAAAGACTTTTCTGCTCAACTTAATATTAGCTCAAATTTGTATTTTGGGTGCTTTAGTTTTAGCTGTTGCATCTTCAGGTATTGCAGCAACTCTTCTTGCTGGAGGCAAAACTGCCCATTTCACGTTCAAATTACCTTTGAACGTTTTCATTGGCCAAGATACAATATGTTCGATCAGAAAAAATAGTCTTTCATGCAAAATTATCAAAGAAACTTCTCTTATAGTATGGGATAAATGTACTATGAGTCACCATTCGCATATTGAAGCTCTGGATCGTACGTTATGAGATTTAAAATCTAATAACAAACCTATGGGTGAAATAACTTTCGTTTTCTCTGGAGACTTTCGGCAAACTTTGTCTGTGATTCAAAAAGGAACTCGCGCTGACATTGTGAAAGCATGTTTGAAGTCATCTTCAATTTGGAATTTGATAGAAAAATATATAATATTGATACAAAAGTAGGAACGATTGTTAATACAGTCATGGACCTGACTTCTAAAGTCCATCCAGAAATTGAAAGTCTTTCTGAAAAACTTTTCAATTGGTTATGCGAGGGCAATCATAACGCCTCGAAATGCTACCGCTCATAATATTAATAATATTATTTTGGGAAAGTTAGATGGAGAAATACGACATTATCAGTCTATCGATATAGTGATTAACATTGAAAATTGGTTCTCTAATGATGCTATTACGCAATCTAAATCCTCCCAATTTATGTAATGTCACAAGGTTGCAAATTAAAGTTATGCGGGAAAATATAATCGATGCAACTATTCTTACAGGATCTGCAGCTGAAGAAACAGCATTTATACATCGCATACCTATGATTCCATCAAACCTACAATTTTAATTCAAACGATTACAATTTCCTGTGAAACTTACTTTCGCCTTGACGATCAACAAATCTCAAGGACAGACTTTTAAGTACGTCGGGATAGATTTGCAAACAGAATGTTTTTCACACGGCCAATTGATTGTTGCTCTTTCACGGACAGGGGATGCAAGTAACCAATTCATATTCATTCCTCAAAATTCAAAAACTAAGAACGTCGTTGTTTCAGAAGTCTTCAAGAATCCTCAGGATACATGAAAATTAAAACTCCAAGGATTACAAAGTATCAAATTATACAAAGTTTACAAATAAATACATATCATATGAGTTTTTTAACAATATATGAGAATAATATTTCGAACTCAATACACATATTCGCGGGCGAAGCCGCGATGGGGGACGCTAGTATATGGGGCGTTTCGCCTCAATCCTCCCAGCGCTGCGCGCGAGCGCCGAAACATGCCGTTTTCAACTCGTGTTTACGATGCCAAAATGTCTCTAAGAAAATGATTCGATAGGTCATTTCTATGTAGTTTTTTTTCAGCTTTCCAACGGTGTAATTAGTTTTCCGGAAATTTTCCATTTTCATCCCCAAAAAATATAAAACATCGCATATCTCAAAAAGTATATTTTTAATATTTTTTTTAATGATCTCAATCGAAAGCTGAGGATTTTTCACGTAGGAAAATATGTTTTCCAAGGAGTGGACGAATGATTTTCTCTGAGAAATAGAACGTCGAAAAGTAGACGTAGCGCTACTCCGGCGCACGGAGCGCGTGAGCGCCAATCATGCTGTTTTCAACTCTCCCCAACGATACCAAAATGCATCTGAGAAAATTATATTATGAGTCGATCCCATGTTATTTTTCCTCAGCTTTCCAATGGTGTTGTCAGTTTTCCGAAAATTTTCCATTTTCATCTCCAAAAAGATCTTTCTTAGAGAATAATTCAATTATTTTCTTTGGAAAATAGAACGCGCAAGAAAAGTTCCGATGCTTTCACTTTAGTAAAGGCCTACTGTTTCATTTTTTATCCGATAGGTGGCTTTCATGGTATTTTCAATAATACACAAGAAGAATTTTCATCTGCTGTATATAAATTGAATCATTTTTTCATCGTATTATTTTCAAGGCGTTTTTATAAGTCCTTCGAGCATCCACAACTTCGAGCATATTCATTTTTCCATAAAGTCGTTAATTGTATTGGCTTGGTTATTTATTTGACTCCTTGTACAAACTACAATGGATTCATCCTGGAAATTGAAATGCATAAATCCTTTAGATAAAAAAAATCATCCGTCATCTAAAGAATTGTACGACTTTCCAATGCCATTGAGAAGTGCATATCCCTTGATACCAGAGAAAGCAAAGATCTGTTACACTTGTCGACGTGAAATGTACAGACTGAAATCAGATTCACCTTCATCTGAATGTAAAAAAGCAAGATTCGAGTGTAACGATGAATATCATAAAGCAGGTTTGACAGTCCTCGAACAAATAAAAAATAAATTCTCAAAATCAACGACGAAGCAAGATAGAATTCAGTTGTTAACTCTTGCCCCTGATTATTGGTCTCGTAGGGACTTGATGAGAGAATTCAATTGCAGTGAATGGGAAGCTCGAGAAGCAAAAAATTTAGTAGCTAAGAGCGGGATTTTTTCAATACCGGAAAATAAAAATGGCAAAGTATTTCCAGATAAAACTGTCAAGTTGGTGGAAGGTTTCTATGAAAGAGATGATATTAGCCGAATTATGCCAGGCTTAAAAGATTATGTATCTGTCAAGCAAAGTAATGGCAAAAGAGAACACGTTCAAAAACGATTACTGCTTGGTAACTTGAATGAAATTCATTGTTTATTTAAACAAGAATATAAACATGTTAAAATTGGATTTACGAAATTCACTGAGTTAAGGCCCCCACATTGTGTTCTCGCTGGAAGCAGTGGTACACATAATGTATGCGTATGTGTTCATCATGAAAATGTCAAGCTCTTGCTCAATGCTATTGATATAGGAAGTTTGACAAAAAACACTGAATTGCACCTTGAAAACTATCATGATTGTATCCAAGCAATTGTATGTGGTAATGCACGTGATGAATGTTATTTTGGTGACTGCTTAGATTGTCCCAACATGTCTATATTACGACAACATTTGCTTGAATCTTTTGATAAAAATAATATTTTTGAAGTGCAATATGATTCATGGTTTCAAAACAGATCGGTGTACAATAGGTTCAAAAGTTGTAAATGTTAATGAATTTGTGGATATACTGGGCCAAAAATTGTTAAAATTAAAGACACACGATTTTTTCGCTAAAAAGCAGTCACATTTTGTAAATGATTTGAAACTAAACCTCAAAGAAAGAGAATTTCTTGTGTGTGTTGCGATTTTTCAGAAAACTATGCATTTGTGATACAAAATTCTGCGCAATCATTCCACTGGAATAATAATCAAGCCACAGTTTTTACTGTCGTGGTCTATTACAAAATAAATAATGAGCTTGAACATCTGAGTATTGCTATAATTTCTGACAATCTCAACCATGATTCTGTTGCAGTTTATGAGTATCAGAAAATTATCATGTTGCATCTGAAAAATAATTTTGTAGTGGAAAAAGTGTATTATCTAACTGATGGAGCAGCTCAACATTTTAAAAATAAGACACATTTCCAAAATCTTCTTTTTCATGAAGAAGATTTTGGAATTCCAGCTGAATGGCACTTCTATGCCACTGCACATGGCAAAGGTGCATGTGATGGCATAGGCGCAAACATAAAAAGAGGTGGGAAACGAGCAAGTCTGCAACTTACATCTGGCAATCGAATTTTAACACCTGAAGATCTTTACAATTGGGCGAAAGATCATTGCAAAGGTACCAACATTTTTTATAGTAGTAAAGAGTCTTACGACCAAACTGTTTTGGAATTAAAACCAAGGCTGGATAGAGCTAAATCTATACCGGGAACTTTGCAATATCATGCAATTATTCCAGCAGGTGGGAAAACATTGAAGCTCAAGAAAACTTCATTGAGTTCTAAATATAACATCTTCCCGAAAAAAGTGCTATACAGAGCAAAGAAAAAGTTCCTATACGAATGCGTTTAACGAAAACTTCAAAAAAGCAAAGAAAGCTGAAAAAGAGAGCAAAAATAACATGAAGTACGTGAACTATACTCTTTTTGAGATATGCGATGTTTCTTATTTTTTGGGGATGAGAATGGAAAATTTTCGGAAAACTGATAACACCATTGGAAAGCTGAGGAAAAAAGCTGAGGGATCGACTCATAATACAATTTTCTCAGATGCATTTGAGTATCGTTCAGAAGAGTAGAAAACAGCATGATTGGCGCTCACGCGCTCCGTGCGCCGGAGTAGCGCTACGTCTACTTTTCGACGTTCTATTTCTCAGAGAAAATTATTCGTGCACTCTTTGGAAAACATATTTCCCTACGTAAAAAATCCTCAGCTTTCGATTGAGATCATTAAAAAAAATATTAAAAATATACTTTTTGAGATATGCGATGTTTCTTATTTTTTGGGGATGAAAATGGAAAATTTTCGGAAAACTGACAACACCATTGGAAAGCTGAGGAAAAATAACATGGGATCGACTCATAATATAATTTTCTCAGATGCATTTTGGTATCGTTGGGGAGAGTTGAAAACAGCATGATTGGCGCTCACGCGCTCCGTGCGCCGGAGTAGCGCTACGTCTACTTTTCGACGTTCTATTTCTCAGAGAAAATCATTCGTCCACTCCTTGGAAAACATATTTTCCTACGTAAAAAATCCTCAGCTTTCGATTGAGACCATTAAAAAAAATATTAAAAATATACTTTTTGAGATATGCGATGTTTTATATTTTTTGGGGATGAAAATGGAAAATTTCCGGAAAACTAATTACACCATTGGAAAGCTGAGAAAAAACTACATGGAAATGACCTATCGAATCATTTTCTCAGGGACATTTTGGCATCGTAAACACGAGTTGAAAACGGCATGTTTCGGCGCTCGCGCGCAGCGCTGGGAGGATTGAGGCGAAACGCCCCATATATATATATATATATATATATATAATCTAAACGCATGACGTTACAGCAGCTACCACTGCCGGGCGGATGCGCCGGACTGTCGCCTGGACACGCGTTTTTCTTTTATAGGGTTGAGATGCACCTGTTTTTTCTACATAGGATTCCGAAGTGACACTGGTCACGCCGAAAGCTGATGCGTAAGGAGGCTCGGTTACCGGAAAAGTCGTAAAAACTGACTTTCCTCGCCGATATGCACCTTTCTAGTGTTACGTGGCTATAGGTAGTAGCCTTATAAGTTCGATTTATTTATTGGGGATTGATTCGGTATCTCGGCGGCAGCCGTGCGTACCTTTGTTCGGGAAGGGTACGTGAGTTTGAGTGGTCGAATTAACACAACACAGATTGTTCAGGTTAACTAAGAATACGTTTATTAGATTGCAAATACCGAAAGAGCCTTGTGTGACGTTTCAGAATAGATGTACTTAAGTTATACCGCGAGGTCGCGTACGTGGTGAACTGTCCGTTACGTGGTTGATTTGAGTTAGCTGCTGAGCGCCTCAAGTCGCTCCTATTTATAATGTCGTGGGGGGTGAGTTCGTTCCCGCGGTAGTGGGAGGTATTCATCCCCTAAGGATTCGAGAAGTGGGGACTCGTCCTCGTCGCTCCTCGTGCGTCATTGTCTGTGGCGTTTCCGTTACTGCGAGTATTTCTAGTAATGTGATACTTTTCTGGTTCTGTCCACGTGCATGTCGCGATGCTTCTGACTGCGTTGATTGTAAATGATAATATAATTAAGTATGTATGCCACGTGACACGTTAGAGGGCTGCCTTCCGACGCCCTCGTCGGAATTTAACACAAACCTTGACGGAAAAAATATAGGTATCGGCTGATTTAGATTCGTCTCGCGGTTTTCAACATGTCGTGATTATTCCTATTCATTATACATATATTTGTTATCTATTGTTTATGTGTATTGTTACAAGTATCGTGTATGTATTGGTGTTTTTGTGTTCATATGTATGTATCGCGTAAGTTTCCTAATACAATATTATCTACCCTATAGGCTCTTTCGGTTTTAAACATTAATTGAAGACTTCAAAAAAAATTCATTCATTTATATCGATTTTCTTAATCTGATAATCATAGATTTTCCATTGACTGCGATCTTTCTTTCGTCCATTGGATAAGCAAGGTCATCTGGTTTCGACCGTGTGACATGTTGTCACTCTGCGAGCTCAGCAACCCCTGGTATCGTGCGGCTAGGTCTAAGCTCTTGAGACTCACGGCCGGTATCATTGGGGTAGCTGCTGGAGCTGCCGTCTGAATGATGATTGTGTTCGAGCTATCTGGTTCGACAACTCTTAATTCATGGTTCAGGTCGCCTGTTGGATGTACTTCAGTGTCTGAAAATATTCTCTCACTGATTAGTGTAGCGGCCCCCTTACGAGTGGAATCAACCAAACTGCTAAAAATCCTAATATCATTAGGGCAATAGCTGACCATGAGATCGTGAATGTACTCGATAGGTTCACCAGTTTCTGTTCTATTGCCTTACTTTTGCCCAATGCTTTTGCCTTTGTTATTATGTCGCGTAGGTCTGTTCCGTACTGTAATACTCGAGTTGGGGATTTAAATTCGTATTCCTCCAGTGTCTTTGCGTCATTCAATACGTCTTCTACATGTATTGTATTATTAATAATTTTTGACACGTCTAAATTAGTGCTGTTTATTATATTAATCACTGACGAAGTAGTTATGCTTCTAGTACTTGTGAGCTTTATG
>JAJGQD010000246.1:0-27902 GCA_020882685.1 Aphelinus atriplicis
ATTTGGGTAACCTTCAAAAAGGATGTTTCCTTGTTACGGTCGACGATGTTGAAGATTTAGGCTTATTTCAATCTGAAGCTTTATGTGTAATCAGCGACCTAAAAAACCCATGTATACCAAGTTCCATTACATTCCATTATCTTTGCAAATTTTCGGTCGGCAATCTTGCAGGTTCAATCTAATTTGAAGTTTAAAAATCTGAGGCCGGATTCATAATCAGCGATCATAGAAACCCATGTATACCAAGTTTTATTCAAATCCAGTATCTTTTCAAATTTTCGGTCACCAATCATAGAGGCTATGATTCGAATGTTTTAAATCTGAGGCCGGATTCGTAATCAGTGACCTTAAAAACCCATGTATACCAAATTTCATCAAAATTAAATTTTTTTTCAAATTCTCGTCAGGTGATCTTAGAGGCTCTAATCTTAATTTTCAAAATCTGAGGCCGGATTTGTAATCAGCGACCTCAAAAACCCATGTATACCTATTTTCGACAAAATTCAATTTTTTTCTAAATTTTTGTCAGGTGATCTTAGAGGCTCTAATCTTAATTTTCAAAATCTGAGGCCGGATTTGTAATCAGCGACCTCAAAAACCCATGTATACCAATTTTCGACAAAATTCAATTTTTTTCGAAATTTTTGTCAGGTGATCTTAGAGGCTTGATCTAATTCGAATTTTCAAAATCTGAGGCCGGATTTGTAATCAGCGACCTCGAAAACCCATGTATACCAATTTTCGACAAAATTCAATTTTTTTCTAAATTTTTGTCAGGTGATCTTAGAGGCTCTAATCTTAATTTTCAAAATCTGAGGCCGGATTTGTAATCAGCGACCTCAAAAACCCATGTATACCAATTTTCGACAAAATTCAATTTTTTTCTAAATTTTTGTCAGGTGATCTTAGAGGCTTGATCTAATTCGAATTTTCAAAATCTGAGGCCGGATTTGTAATCAGCGACCTCGAAAACCCATGTATACCAATTTTCGACGAAATTCAATTTTTTTCCAAATTTTTGTCAGGTGATCTTAGAGGCTCTAATCTTAATTTTCAAAATCTGAAGCCGGATTCGTGATCAGCGACCTCAAAAACCCATGTATACCAATTTTCGACAAAATTCAATTTTTTTCTAAATTTTTGTCAGGTGATCTTAGAGGCTTGATCTAATTCGAATTTTCAAAATCTGAGGCCGGATTTGTAATCAGCGTCCTCAAAAACCCATGTATACCAATTTTCAACAAAATTCAATTTTTTTCCAAATTTTTATCAGGTGATCTTAGAGGCTCTAATATGAATTTTTAGAATTTGAGGCCGGATTCATTATGAGCGACCTCAAAAACATATGTATACCAATTTCTAAAAGAAACCATCGAGCAAAAGCCGTTTAACGTAAATAGTTAACTTGACATATTACATTCTGATGACATGTAAATTACGTGAAAATCACCTAATCATTGAAAGAGACGAACTGCGGCTATCACATAGTGTGCATAAGACTTCTCAAGAGATTCGTGAACTGAATTTTATGTGAAATTCAAAACTCGTCTGAGTTGGCCCCTTTTTGCACGGACGGCGAGTTGGCCCCTTCTTGCACGGACGGCGAGTTGGCCCCTTTTTACACGGACTGCGAGTTGGCCCCTTTTTGCACGGACGGCGAGTTGGCCCCTTCTTGCCCGGCCAGCGAGTTGGCCCCTTCTTGTTCCGGACGCTGAGTTGGCCCCTTTTTACACGGAGGCGACGAAATTAGTTTACAACAATTCAGTGTCAGACTTGATTTTTATTCATGGAAACTTCAATTCTGAACATGTGCCGACCAATATCATACTATAACACACACATATTGTTAATTGCTCCAGTATCCAAGCACAGAGTGAAAAGTCGATTAGCGTTGATTTTTTCACATACTTTATGTTTTACTCTATGTGAGTAAGACATGGAAGTCACATTTGTTGAGTATACACGTTATTTACTCCTTTTATATGTTTTTGAGGATAAAATGTGATGTAGTGTTCAGTGAGAACAATGAAAGTATAGTGCAGTGAGGAAAATACGTCTCAGATGACATATTGTCATTTGGAACGAGACCAGCGTTTTTAACTAAAATACATAAATTAATATCTTGGAAGTTTGGGAGCGTTGGACCCTAAAACTTTGGATACACTCCATTCTTGCCACAAGTAAACACCAAAAAAATGTTGTCAAGATTGGTGACCCACATCCTAAGTGGTCTCCTAGTCAGCTCCGAAAAATCTCACTGGCATGAAGTAAACCAATTCATTGTTTCTAATACTCAATCGGTGCACCGCTACACGGATTATGCATTTTGCAATTATTGTTCAATGAAAATGACAAAAAAGCTCTTTCTTACATCAAATTCGTTCTATAAGTTCAACTCGTTCAATATCGTTCTAAATCAGAGTATTAGCACCCGCGAGTTTGCAGGATACTACTGAACATGAATTGAAAAATACCATGTGTAATTTTCGCATAATTGGTAATTCTGCGCACTATTGAGATTATCACCTGACCGAAGTAAGGAAGCGAAAAATTTTTCAACCGGGCAGGATTCATCAAATTCATAATAAACTACTCTCTAAATTTAAAATAGTAAAAAAACTACTATTATGATTAAATTGAATATTTAATTAAAAATTAGTGAAAGTTTACTAATTTCTAGTACATTTCTATACTAATTGTCATAAGCTGTGTAATTTTTACTATTTTAAATTTCGAGAGTTATTGTACCCAATGCTGATCGTGTATTACCGATTATATTTGCAGAGCCTGGAGTAGGAAGTTGTTCGTGTTTCGGAAATATCGCAATCGCTAATGAGAATCGGTCGGTCACTCTCGCAAATAGACTAGCGTTGCGATCAAACGAATGTAAGCTTCGATAAAGACCCCAAAACTCTTCCATGCAAGCAGTCGAAAAGCGAGGATCCCTCCCCCACCTCATCCCCGCCTCCCGTCCCACCATCAATATCCGCATCTCGCGCAATAATCGTCCCAGTGAAATTCCGCGTGGTACTGGCAGTCCACGGGGCTAATTAGAGGGGCTTAGGCGACGCCGACCCTTCCATGGCGGCAACTCGCTCGAGCGTGAATTGACTCGAGGAGCGAGTGATATTTCGATTCTCCACAACTCGAGAGTCGGCTGCTATTTATGACAAGGCCAGTTAGCCGACAATGGGGGTGGGGTGGAGGGTAAATTTCGCACGCACAGTTTTCGGGCGGGCTCGAGTCTGCTCGAGCGGAAACCGACGACGACGACGACGACGTCTCGCTTCGAGTGCGCATCCTCGTGGAGAGCTGGTAATCACTGCTAATTCGAGGCGTTTGTTTGCTGGGCCACGATCCCACTGTACTGCGGCTACGCTGGATGGGCCTCGAGCCCACGAGTGGACGATATACAGTTGGTGCCGCGGGGCTTTTTTTTGTGTCAACTGCCTTCGGGGTACTTGCTACTGTTATTAGCCGCTATGGCAATTGGGATATAGATAACACTCGAATATGTGATGAGCGGTGGAGAAAAACGATATAGGTTCAATGGATGCTTAAATGAATATACAAGTTGATCAATCGGCGAATTGGATTTTTTCGCCAGAAAGTATAAGCCGAACGGAAGTGATGAACAGTAGCGAATTTAGACGTGGTGCTGCGAAGTCAATAGTAAAACAAGGACTTTTCTCAATTGTCAAGTCCTCGGATAGCTGCGTTTTGAATAAACGACATCACGAGGTTAGCAAGTATCGGCTAATATATTTTCTCATCAAAAAAACTATGAATCTCCAGCTTGCAATGGAGACTATTAATCCAACGATACTTTTATCACTGCTTGAACTTTCACAGTTCAAGCTGTGATCACAGTTTTAACTTTCAAGGATTAAACTACAATCACTAACAAACACTAACAAAGTCGATCTTTGAGGGCCAATCCAGTGTAAAGTGGATAAGGTAAATCAGTGGAAGCGACCGCTGAATTTCCTAATGTATGAATTTATTCAAAACTGCCTGATGAGGCCAGTAAACCTTACTGACGAAACGTTGCAACGATTAATTATGTGGTGGATTTTTTAATTTCCCTTATCCACTGCACACTGGATTGGCCCTCAAAGATCGACCATTCGTTCTATACTAGCAAATAAACACTCCAGTTTTAATCCGAGTTCTCATAAATACCAATATTCGAGTTTATCGCCAGAAGACACACGCACAGCTGATAATTTGTCGCGGAAATAATGCAACTCGCGGGGAAGTCGCTGCGGCAACAGTGGATTGTAGAAAAATGAGGTGCAAACTCTCGCCATAGAAGTCGTTTCTCGTGGCGATATTGCGACAAGGAATTGCCGCTCGCGAGCGCGCGAGCTTCGTTCTTTGACTGACAAGTTTGATTTCCGGCTCTGCTGGTGGCGTTAATGCCGGCCCCGCCGACGTCGCTGCGGAGGAAATAATTTTGCTAGACGATTCGACGCCTCGGAGTCGGAAATTTCCGTTGGATTCCTTGAACGGCCGTGGAATTGAGGTTAAATCGCTTTCCACCGACAGGCTTGGAAAAATTCATTCATCCTCACGCAATGAATGTACCGCGGTTGGATATTAAAACAGCTGCCAACTCAATCGACAGCATGTGCTTCCTCCTACAAAGAGGTTTTGTAAATCATACATTTTCTCGAGGACTCCCAAATAGATTCGAAACTCCATATTGGTATTATGCTCGTATAGCAAAGTAATTACTGCGGTGGAAGTGTCTTCTTTTGCCTACTGAGGTTTGATGTACTTATCGGAGTGAGTCATGTCGCGTGATCAAACATCCACTAATAAGCTCACAAAATTTCAAGAAATCGATGTATGCATATTCGAGAGAAATCGCGTCACTAATTTAAAGATAGATTGGGCTGTGGAAAGTTTAAATTAGATCCGATTAATACCGAAATCTGCAGGTGTCGAAAATATAACCATTTCTCGAATATGCTATGTAAATTTCATCGAATTTTTTCCATCCGTTCTCGAAAAATCGTTCTTCAAAAACCGTCACATACATGCATATAGGCACTTGCAGAAAATAGCGATTTTTCGACGCGAGGAACTGCAATATACCAACAATAATTGAAAATTCGACATTGATATTCAATCGACTGTCACTTCGAGATAACAAAATTCAAAGTGAGATTTTTCATGGCCTTTTTGGCGCAAAAGCGGATGAACGCTGTTTATGACTTGGGGGCGCAACGAGCTTTCCAATACCTACTAAATTTCTTGTACGTGAACCATGGTGTATGTAGAGAATAATTCGATTCTCCACAGCGAATAACTTGCTGGACGGAAAATTTTGTATCTGAAATCTGCCCCATACGGCTTCCGAGTGAGATGCGCAACGAATCCATAGGTGGATCTCAAATTCATGAGCTTCAGGCTTGAAGCTAGGCCAATGGAGGTTATAAACCTGCCGCAATTACAGCGCTCCCGGCTCGCCGCTCTTTGCCACATTTACCCATGATTATGGACTCCTACCGATGGTTACCAAGTACGAACTTGCCCTCGGCAGTTATCCATGCAACGGTCCGACCCGCTCTCCAAGAGACAATATTTACACGAGTAGTCCAATTCGATGCAGGATACCGAGTCTCACACCTTGATATTTAGAAAAAAAATAACCGCGGCATACAAATGGACCATTAGTTCAATCTATGGAATCATTACAAAGAATTGATCTTATATAAGGAGTAAGAGAATGAATGCAACGTATTCGGACACGTTCTATGCTGGTATTTTGGATATATCGATTGAAGCTACTCGGTTATTTAGTTCGAGTACTCGGCAAGTTTTTATATTCGGCATATCAGTTGCCAGACATTTCGAGGGATATTTTGCGATAAGTTCATATACTGTGTAAACCAGGTGAATAGCTAGTTGTTATATATTAACATATAAATTTACGTCTGAGTAATTACAGAAAACGTAACCATATCACACGTAAACACACACACACCACACACACACACACACACACACACACACACACACACACCCGCACACACACACCACACACACACACACACACACACACACACACACACACACACACACACACACACACACACACACACACGCACACACACTTGAAACACATTCATACACATGAAAGAGCACACAGAGAGAATCACAGCTCGCAATATGGGTATTGCAGGATGAGCAATTAGCGCAACGTGAAAGCGAACCGCCCCACCACGGCGACAATCAGCGAGCCGAAAGCCGAGGTAAGACGATGCTCTCTTTCTCGTCAACCACCGGCGCTTTCGTATCGCTCCTCTGCTGAACTGCCCGCTACATCTCACTGGAAAGAGAGTAGGAGGCCGCGAGAACTGGCCCCATGGAAGACGAGCACCAGTAGCGCACCAGGACACAGTCTGACTCAAGCAACAGCGAGCGCCGACAATTGCGAAAGTCCCTTTATAAAGAAAAAGTACTTCTGACTTATCTCTAGTGCGTTGTACTCATCACCGTCAATTCACTCGCCTCCATGTCGGCAGAATAAAGTACCGATTAATCCGAAATTACATGCGAAGCCAAACGGCTCATTACTTATTTCTTCGTTCGATTAATTCATCAGGTATCGGCTTGATGGGGAATGAAATATCGTTCATTTACAGTATACTTTTGAGATCATACGACACAGTGTCGTTGCATTTTCCATGGCAACTGTTGTATCTCTAGTAACCGTTGCTATGTGCTTTGGAAAATCAGTTTGTTTGCACTTAAAACTTCTTTAAAAATTAAGTTCATTGTAAATGCAATTGGCATCAGTGGTTGTTTTTGTGGAGCTGTATTATCAATCGTGATTGAAATGGCGGTCTGGTACAGACAGCGGGATTAATTGCTACTATGAAATCTATGGATTTGACTTTTGAATAATAACTAATTATCTACTGTCGAATACAAAAATGATAAATATTTTTCAATATCACCAGGATACCACTTTCAAGATGCTACGTCTACTCATAGTGATATACAGTTTCGTCTCCGTCATGTCATTATCGGGACGAGGTCACGTCATCGTGTTAGGCAGAGATAAAAAAGAGAAGAGAGTATTTGAAGATTTAAAAGTAAATTTGGAGAATAGAATTCCTGGACGAGTTATGAGCGTCGATGTGAAAATCGGGGGAAATTTCGGCATCATGCATCATGTCGATTATATGGAAATCATGTCGCATACACAAACTGCCAACATAACATCTGTTGGAGGAGGCATATCCCGTAAAGATATTACAATAAATTTCAAAAAGTTTTCCGGGGCAACCGATCAATTACGTGATTCGTGCATGGACTCAAAACAGTGCACTTTTGTGACCCTATCCAGAATTGTCCAAATAAAATTGATATTCAATCACATCAATCTCAAATTCGAAATACCTTACTCTCCATCAACTTCTATTTCGTCATCTTACTGCCAGCAGAGGTATCAAATGAATGTTGGGAGAATAATGTCTGCAAGCTCTATGGTTCTCTTATTTTGTCTGGGAAATTATGAGGAGCCGAATGAAAATATGGAGACTGATGAATGAATTCACTCCCTGTCATGAATTACCCCAAGCTTTAACCAGGCTGATAACAGTTACGTACTTAATAAACTAGTTTTTACTTTCACTTTGTAGTGAGTCTCTGGTCTCCTTATTTGAAACAACTTCTCATTCAAACTGACCCATGGGAATTGTATTAGAAACAAAATATCCACAACGATAAAATTTTGGTTCAAGAAGAGAAATCAATTTGAGGCCATAGAAAATTATTCTCGTGTTAGACAGACTCACCTTGGATCAAGAATAGAGTCTTAATTGATTAGAGAATATATTCTTGGCGATAGCGTCAAACTCATTTTGCTTCTTGAACCAAAACTTTATTTTTGTAAGTGTAGTATGGAACACCTTGAAATTCCGGTGATCAAATACAGAACGGTAGGAGACATTTTTAGAGATCAGTAGCCAAATATTTGTCATGAGTTCAGTTCAAAGAAGCTGGTTTTTCAAATTCAAAGTTCAAGATAGTGGGATCTGGGCTATAACACTCCTCTGCACAGGATCAAACTTGTATTGTACGAGGCCCATCGTACGTACTCTTCACAATGTCCAGTTGCCTGAACAATATGTCATTGATTCCTCGAGACCTTTGGGCTCAGATCCTATGGGTTGTATATTAACAGCGTGCAGTCTTCTAAAGGAGGATGAGCCGAAACAAGCTCCAAAAACATCCGACACGTGGGGGGGGGGGTCGAATATGTTTATCGGATTAGAAAGTCCGGTGAGAAAACGATTTAAAAATGAGACTAATTTGTAAAATCTAATGATAAAATAGTACATTTTGGAATATAGATAGGAATTGGCTAGCAATGGAATAGTCATTCATACAACTTTTATTGAAAATTGTGCGCGAAACGTTTCGCGCAAGATAACATGCAATAATTGTGCAGTCTGTAGCGGTCTGATGTATCTAAATTCGAATCAAAAGATTCAAATTTTTAATTTCCTGATAATTCTGAGAGAGTAGAATGATTTCATACATGTTCCAATTATTAATTCTATTATCCATCTATCATAATCTATTTGCATACAAAAGAATGTAATGGAGTGTGATTAATATAATATACAGTAATGTCAAACATTATCCAACTAGTATGGTTATCAAACAATAGAATGAATATTTTTCAACTGTTAAGATGGAAAATAACTCGAATCACAAATTTATGTCAAGTACTAATATAATTTTGAAGAGTTTAAGCTCAAAAATTATATAAATGGTGGAAATAAAATAAAATACACCATTTGCATTTTTATTTCTCTTAGAAAAATATTTACCTTTGAAAAAGGTATACGTTGACGACAAGTAGGTTTCGTATCCCATAGTTCGTTGTTGAATAAATTCTTATGCGAATAAATTTTTTTATAGAAAAAGAAATATGAAAATGTCTGTTTGATCATAGTCTATTCAAGTGTATGTAAGAGAATAATATGATTCAAATCGAATATATCATTTGAAAATATCACTTCAATAGACATTTTTACCAATACACTATCGTTATATATTCCAGTTCATTTTGTCAATTATGACCAAAGAAAGTAATGAAATCTAGAATATGATGCCAAGTATTTAACTGGTGTGATTATCCTACCACCGAACAAATATTTTTGCAAATTACACTCACAATCAATTATATGTCAAGTAAAATCTACCAAATCTTGCTAAATTTTGATCCTTGAATAAATTATATTGCGGTAAAATACTTCAGTAAGTCGAATTCTCTGTTACGAATTCCGAACTAATAACCTTGAATATCAATTTGCTAATGTTAAGATAAGAAAGTACTGAAATCTCGAGCAATTTTTCTTCGTCATAGTAAAAAATGGACCTTTGAAAAAGGTATACGTGGACGACAAGTATGTTCCGTATCCCTATAGTTCGTTGTTGAATAAATTCTTATGCTACGTAAATAGAAAATGACTTTGAAAATGACTGTTTAATCTCAGTCCATCCAAATGCATGTAAAATAATAATATGATTCAAATCTAATATATCTTTGAAAATACAGATGTATCATTTCAATAGACATCTTTACCAACACACGATTGTTATATGTTCCAGTATATTATTTCAATGATGACATTAGAAAGTAGCGAAATCTAGCATCAACTGACAAGTATCCAACAGTGTGGATAGCCTATACAGAAATAGTATTTTTTCAAAGTACACCCTAAAGCAA
Organism: Aphelinus atriplicis; assembly: GCA_020882685.1. Lineage (NCBI taxonomy): Eukaryota > Metazoa > Arthropoda > Insecta > Hymenoptera > Aphelinidae > Aphelinus > Aphelinus atriplicis. Next base: position 9,755 of record JAJGQD010000246.1, read on the forward strand.
TTGTTGCACGATCTGTTATCAAATGTCAATACACTCCATATCAATTCACTCATGTTCGGATAAAATGTACTGAAATCCAGAATCTATGTCAAGTAGCCACATACATTTCAAATACATCTACCAATGTTGAGATAGAAAGTACTAAAATCACAATTCTATGTCAAGCAGTTAAAAAACTAGTATGTACCAATCTGGAAGGGTTCAGTATTAAGTTCATAATAATTTGAAATCCAATAAAATACTCCATTATCGAAATTATCTTTCTCATAGTACAAGTAACGATTTTCACTAGAATCTCAAATCCCAATGATAACTACATGAATGAAACTTTTTACATTACAATTCTTAACGTTTGAATGTTACAATTCTACATCATGATATTATTTTCATTCTTCAATTGAAATATATTTATTTTGTTTCACTTCTTTTTTCCATTTTTTTCAGTCAATGGAATTAACAAATGCATACTTGCCACGGGCCCGTTGTCTCACAGTTTCTCGATGGGCAATATATTTGTATTTTTTTTTACTTTGCATACCAATAAAAGTTAACCCTCTATCCTGAAAATGCTTTTTTGTATATGTAAACTTACAAGATATAAAATATCCGGATAAGTTTTCTCGCTCAAAGTACTATTGACTCAAGTTTCGATAAAACTCATTGTGTTTTCACGAGGCTGTATATCAAAATAATATCTAAGGAATATCGATCTCTCGGTGAATGTGAGAGCGCCGCGCTATACCTTATACACGCGCGACTCAACGCCTCGCCATCTACAGGCGAGCCATGGTACTTGGCCGGTTACTCGAAAATGAGTTCATACTCTCATATCCCTATCAGCACATAATGTTTTTTAAACGTTCAAAAAACGTTTATCTATGCACGTTCAAACGTTTATGGAAAAAAGTCGAAAAGATGTTTTATGAATGTTTTTTTAACGTTAAAAATGTCCGCTTGAATTTCAACAAAACCCATTCGTATATACCAACGAAACGTTCTAAAAATGTTTGCTAAATGTTTATAATACATTTTTTAAACGTATATTAAACAATTCACGAATGTATTAAGAATGTTTCACCAAACGATTAACAAACGTTTATAAAATGTTATTATTTTTCTCAAAGCAATTGTCAGGTTCTAGATTGAACCTTCTATAACGTTCTAAAATCGTTTCATAATCGTTTTACGAGCATTTAACAAACGTTCCAGACACATTCTTAAAACATTTCTGGAACGTTTTCAAAATGGTTAGGTATTACTGGATAAAATATTGCAAAAAACTTTTGTAGTCAAATTTTCGGTCGACTTTACGAAGCCCATGAGTAATCTTTGATTATTGAGGGACTCTTTATTGAGGGACTTCTTTGGTTTAAGAATTCCAGTGAGATCCCCACAAAAATACTTTCTCCAAATTGACTTTTTTGCATTAAAAAATGATAGTCTTGAAAAAGAAAGATGAAGTATGTATTCATATATGTAATTCATAATTTTGCTGTACGTAATTATTGCAGAATAATCACGAAAGAAAGAATGTTGAATAAATTTTATTTATTACATACATTCAATTATTAACTGAACATGGTGTATAATACGTATCATTCTTAAATCTATAAGATCATTATGAAAGTTTAGACGAAAAGACGATCTTTGAGGGCCAACCCAGTGTGATGTGGAGAATGAAAATTAACTCCACCACATAATTTGCAACGTTTCGCCAGCAAGGTTTACTGGCCTCATCAGGCTATGTTTATTAAAAAAAAAACATAATAAATAATACAATTGGTGTACAAAACTATCGATTAAAAAACAAACAATAATTTCTCACCAGTTTCAAAATTAACAATTAGTACACATTATAAAATTCGACAGTGGAAGCAACGGCTTTTTCGTCATTAGTTTTGTGAACCGATTGTATTATTTATTATGTTTTTTTGAATAAAAAGAGCCTGACGAGACCAGTGAACCTGCTAGTGCTGGCGAAACGTTGCAAATTATGTGGTGGCTTTAATTTTCATTCTTCACATCACATTGGATTGGCCCTAAAAGATCGTCTTTTCATCTAATCTTTGAACAATAGAGGGTGTTCTCAACAATACGTTATAAAGTTTTTCTACTGAACAGCATTTATAAAAGTGTGTGACAATGGAAACAATATGAACTTATCCTTACATGGAATTTTGCATATTTTCGCTAGTAGTAATTCGCTAGAATACATATGATTCTGTACATGTAGTTTTGCTGTTACAATACGTAATACACTTGAATTTATGGGATCGTTATAAAAGTTGTCTAAAACTATGAATTGTCTACCATTAATATAAATTCTATCTTCATTTTCGTCGTGAATAAATTCAAGGCACTGTAGAAAAGTACCATCTTTCAAAATGACACAATTATTTTTTTCATCTTCTGAATTCAAATACAATGATTCGGTGCGGTATATTTTATATTTGACTTTCGGAGATTTAATTATCTGATCAATTATTTTTCTTTCCAATCTTACTTTCTGATTAGTTTCAGTTTGTCTTAACTCATTAACTAATTTTATCTCAGATAATCGCCTGTGAATTTGAGTTAAAAGCTTATCACCTTTTCTAACTAATTTTTTCACCTTTCCAATATAATTTTCAAATCGAAAGGCACTGAAATTATCCATTGGTCCGAATTTTCTAACATCCCCTACAATGTGAAGTAAGTTGTGAACATTAAACGTGACATTCTTGTCACCATATAATTTTTGAAAATCTAATACAAAAGCTTTTAATAAATCTTCGGCCCGATTTAGATACACATCGTATTGACACAGAATTGGATTAACTAATATAGTGCAAGCAACATGAAGTTTTATAAAATGATCGTATAATTTAGAAGCTATAATATTTTTCAAAACTACAGGACCAGTATACAATAAAAATTGCCTAAACTCGTGAGCTTTCCAGAAACGTCTAATATTTTTAAATTGTCTTGGTTTGCGGCTGAAATCAGATGGCATGAAATTTTTTAAATTTAAGAGTTTTTTCGATATTTTTTCTCGTTGGACGTCAGATATTCTAACTGAGAGAGGACCTTTTAACCATAACTCCATCAATTTTAACATCACACCAAGACAAATCAAGTGCATGTAGTCTAATACTACATTTGCTACTGGTCCAAATTTAGGGATATCGGCTAGTATAGTTTTGCCTCGTTGAAAACTTGATTTTTTATCTAGCTCATCATAATATAGATTATTTTTGAACTCTTCATCAGATCTTAAATTTCCTGTTGTTCCCGGGAAACAGACTTGATTATCGTATGACCCTTTTATGTCACATTTTGTACAACTGTAATATCCTGTATGTGATTTAACATTCATTACAAATGCCTTCGCTGGAGCATCACATATTAAATTTAAGAGTTCTACTTTATATATTTGGCCGTTATATTGATAGCCATTATTAATCAACTTGGTTATTTCTTCTGTAAATACTTTCAAAAACTCATTCGAGTCTTTTGGTTTGTCTTCACCATAAAAAATGCCTATCATTTCAACTTCTTTCAATTTCACTTCAGAGCAGCTAATTATCCATAAACCTTTTTCTGATGAGTTACACAAGGAAGCCCCATCAATATTCACTTGTAATTTTAGACAATCGAATGTCATGTCTTTTTCCAACATTTTTACTATGAATGATCCAACTGTCTCTCGTAGACTGTAGTGGCAATTTTCTCCTTGGCATAAATTTACTATAGTGGATGATCTTGGAGTTTTCAGTATGGTACGTGTATCTTTTGGAAATGGCACATCTGTGTACTTTCGAAGTAATTGTAAACATTCATTTACAAACTCATGAGTTACAAGATGTTTAACACAAATCGCACTGAACTCCTTCACGAAGTTTTTGTTTTTTTCGTGGACTGATTCTGATTCACTCTCGTCCTCAATGCCAGTTTCATCGTCAGAGAGATCACTGTCGTTAATAGTTCTAGATTCTTGAGAAAGTGAAAGCAAATAATCAAGTTTTTCTTCGGAGAAATGCTCTTCTGGTAGTATATGTTTGTCATTAATATCGTTATCAATAAATATATTTTCAGTGCATTGATTGATAACATTTTGATAATAGTTTTTCTCCATCTGAATCGTCAAATTTTCATCATTAAAATGATGGTCGATATCTAACATGACCGCATCGATATACTCTTCTTCTTCGACAATTGCTTGATCATTATCCTGATCGATAATTAAGTTCACTTCATCATCCAGAGTCTTTATATTGGACTTTTTATTAGAATTAATTGAAACATTGATATATTCTTTAATCTCTTCATCTAGTTTCATTTTCTTCTGAGCAGCTATTCGCCGTGCATGTCTTTTAGAGTAAGATTGTCCGCACTGGTTCATGGCACTCATTTCGTGAGAAAAAATCTGGAAAATTGAATGTGTATAATATTACAAATCATTTTGATTAGTTATTGTTAAAATTTTATACTCTCGAGCCCTAATATAGACTCTATTTAGAGAGAATTCAGAGCTAACTCTCATAGCGTATTTTCATCCCTAATTAAGATACAAGGTCTCATGACCATTTTTTGACTCTATAGATTATGCTTGTGATGAAATGAGCCACTTTTTGATACAAACGGAAACGTCTCCGATGAGCGAACTCAATGATTTAGAGAAATTGAGTTTTGATATAGAAGTATGAAGCACCTTATCTTGGACATCATTTTTTAAAAAATTCAGATGAATACCAGAAAAAAATGTTCTTTTCATTTTTTTGTACAGAGATAATTGTCAGGGTGTAAATTCAGTTCCAAAATACTTATAAATTTGTAAATGCTTGTATGGGCATAACTCTATGAAGTCCAACATTTAAAAAATTCGATTTGACTCAAAATTTCTTTATACTATCCGGGGATCCCAAAATATCCCCATAATTTTTTTAGAATTCTTTGAGCACTCTTACCCTATTTTCATAAAAAATTTGTTATGTACAAAGTGGTTGCTATTGAAATACCCTACAGAATAAGCCCAGTCGCATAATAATTAAGTAGTTAGGATAGTCATAAAAGACTAATTATGTCGTAGATTCGTAAAAAATCAATTAATGAAAAACACATTTTTCATGCATCAATATTGATGAAAATTTGTAAATAGGATTTTTTTTATCATTGTCTCAATTCACCCTTAAGCCGCCTGCGATTTTCCGAGAGACGGGTTTTTTACATTTTGGAAAATCGTACCCTGGTAGAAAAGTTAACCATAAGCAAGCTATGAAAACCATTTGCTTATTGCCGTTAGCGACACATAATCTATGGGCAATAGCTTATTTGAACTCTTTATTTGATTGGATCAAAAATTTTTAACTATGAAAAAAGTGAATGAATTTTGCAGAGATACATATTTGTCCATTGACTTGATAACTATCAATATTACATGAACCCCTAGGTGAGGTGATCAGACAGACTTATACACAGGAATTATCACTTAAGATTCAATGATTTCACTAAAAACATGCTCACCTGTATCTCTATTCTCCTGGTATAATACATGTATTGAGAGAGAGACAGAGAGACAAAGAGCAAGCAAGATGTAAACAAAACTCTGCGGCCCGCCGCATGAGACCTTGAATTTTTTTTCTTCCTTCCAGCGGTTATACGTGAAACCTTTGATTAATTTCTATAAACTTTTCTGGCTTTACACTCCACTTTTATATATGTACATGTATATAAATCTACACTCCTCTCCACTTTTATGTATGTACATGTATATAAGTTTATATGAAAATTTTTCTCGAGGGACGAGGGCGCAGAAAATTGATGACAGTTCACACTTGATCGATATCAACTCGCGATCGACTGATATTCACGACATTCATGACACGAACTTTGACTGTTGGCGGGTGAATTCATTCCACTGCGCGTCTGTCACGTTTGTTGATTTTTATAACCTTCTAAGCTCCTACCAAAGAAGATATACCTGGGATACTACAACAAATTAAAAAAACTACAACAGTGTTGGATCGCTGGTCCCGGTAAAGTTCTACGAGAACTACGTCAAGCCGTATAACTTCCAAGTGAAGGACAAGGTAGGGCTACAGACAACAGACCCGAGACCGTACCTGTGACCGTTTGGTACACACGTATAACTGTGCGACAATTAAATAAGGTTGAAATAAACGGAGAGAGGACTCGCGGAAAAGCGCAACACACACTTGCATAGTCGCATACCCACAGACGCACGCACGCACGCACACACACACACACACACACACACACACACCCGCAAATCTCGAATTTCAATTGGAAAGTAAGTTTCATATGATCTAATCAAAACAACAGCCAAATAATTCAGTGTTAGATTCTCTTCATGATAAATTATATCATGGCATATGCGTAAAGTTCAAAATGAGCCAATTGACACAAAGTATTCATTTATTACTTCATGTATATATGAAGATTTCTCACTTTTACATCAAGGTAATCCATTTACTTTCCTCATAGTTAAAATTTTTAAATCCAATCAAGTTGATAGTTCAAATAAAAGGTTCAGTTTCCTTTGTATGAATGATTCATACTCTTATCACTCAAACATTTCTAAATTGTACAAAATATAGTATCAGTCAGAATTGTGATGTTTGAGAAAGTATTCTCCAAAACAATACGTTTTTAAATCAAATGCACAATTCTCATGTTTATTTTATTCATTTTTTGATCAAAGTTTCGGTAATGTGAACTGATGTTGTTCAGTGATTTTCAAAGTAACTGATTTAGTGGTTTTTGCAAATCCAGAGGTACATCCGCAATTTACACGTTGAGTCAAAAAATGAAAAAGGCATTTGTGTCTGGAAATTACCTGAATTTTCAAAGAAAATTATCCTCAGGTCATTGGAGCAAATGTAGTTATCACATTACTATTCGAAGCCTCTATTTTTGCACTCAGTGCGATCGCTAGACCAAAGCATCACTGCATGGGTACTAAAAGTTGCCGTGTCAAATGTAGCCTCAATGGTTTGAAAAAAAGCCTGGGCCCTTGCATATGTCAAAGAATTTATATTTTATCATAAATAGGTATAAAAATACCCATAAATGATAATTGAGGTCATTCTCGCATTGTCACCTCTTCAAATGTTTGTTAAAAATTTTCTGTGGTGATATTATTACTGATCACTGTATAAGCTGACCTTCTAACATGCAGGTACATGTTCTGAATTGTGAAATATAGTTCCATAGATCAAGAAAAACTTATATTTGAAGCATATTGCTTTCACTTAAATACTGAAGAGAGTTGCTCAGAGCAAAGATTATTGTTTGACTGTGTACGAGTCTATGGTTGTTCATGTGATATTGATAGTTATCAAGTCAATGGACAAATATGTATGCCTGCAAAATGATGCAATCTTTGAGAGTTTCTTTTTTTTCTTCTTTTTTGATCTTTGAACAGTTTCTTAGAGTATTATTGAGACTTTTCATGAGAATAAAATTAGCTTATTGATTTTTTTTTGAAAAATAAAATTTTGTTTCTAATACAACTGTATAGACTCTGAAAATGACCTCTGAGCAAAAATTGAATGCAACTTTTTGGTCAAGAAATCACCTGAGTTTTCCATGAAAATTATCTCCAAGAACAGTGGAGCATATATAGTACTTTACGTAACTCTTTGAAATGTTCATTTTTACACCCAGTGAGTTCGATCGAGCCTCAGTGGTGTAAAGAAAGCCTAGGCCCTTGTATATTTCACATAATTTATATTTTATCATAAATAGGTATAAAAATACCTATAAATGATAATTCAGGTCATTATTGCATTGCCACCTCTTCAAATGTTTGTTAAAAATTTCCTGAACCAATTGACACGATGTACTCATTGTTTCTTCATGTATTTATGAAGATTTCTCGCTTTCATGTCAAGGTAATTTATTCACTTTTTTCATAGTTAAAAATTTTTTGATCCAATCAAATAAAGAGTTCAAATAAGCTATTGCCCATAGATTATGTGTCGCTAACGGCAATAAGCAAATGGTTTTCATAGCTTGCTTATGGTTAACTTTTCTACCAGGGTACGATTTTCCAAAATGTAAAAAACCCGTCTCTCGGAAAATCGCAGGCGGCTTAAGGGTGAATTGAGACAATGATAAAAAAAAATCCTATTTACAAATTTTCATCAATATTGATGCATGAAAAATGTGTTTTTCCATTAATTGATTTTTTACGAATCTACAACATAATTAGTCTTTTATGACTATCCTAACTACTTAATTATTATGCGACTGGGCTTATTCTGTAGGGTATTTCAATAGCAACCACTTTGTACATAACAAATTTTTCACACACACACACGCAAATCCTCTATCTCTTCAATATATAACTGCTCTTCATCTTCGCTGTTATTTTTTGTAGAAAATGAGCAATAAAGAGAACTGTATGACACAAGTGCGGACTTGGTATATAGTCATGTTCGCGTCTAAAGGGACAGAAGACGATGACGACGAAAACGAAATTTACCCAATACCGTCTATATGGTACCATCGTAGTAAAAATGGGGAATTTTGCTTCTGGCCAGTTTACAATGATAAACTGCGTGTAAACAGAGCTATAGCAAAATGCGAGATACCTGGCACTGACTGGAATGTTTATAAACTCCAAAAAGTTTATTGGGACAAAAGTTAGTTGAATTTTTATATTTCCTGGGTATGACCAATGTCAAACCTGTTTTCTACATAAATTGAAACACCCTGTGCACGAATATTGTATCAAAGTAAATTCTTAATGACCCCAAAAAGAATTACAAAGTATAGTAAATCATTTGACAAATAAAACCACTTAAATAAAATTCTGCGGATATCGTGGCATCTCCTAGAACTTATAAAAAAAATTTCAGCCAAATCGAAATTTTCAATGTTTGATTTCACAGAGAAATGCTAATTATAAATATCAATATTTTTTATATTTATATCATAAACATTATTAGTTTAGAATGAAATTCATGTTACTTGAAGCGAAAAATGCTATTTCACGCACTAGTTATTTTTTTAGAAGACTGTTCTACGCAGACTCATAAAATATTATATCCAACTGTTCAATAACATTTAAATCACTCGTGTGAATGCGTAATATCCGTCGCCAGCCACTCGTGGCCACGTCCATACGCCTTGAAAATCTTACGCACTAGTTGTATACTATATACTAATCTTGTATAGAGGGCGTATAGGCTGCCGGCTACGCCGGCCCTTGGCTTCATCCTATCAACCACGGGATCAAGTTGTGTTTCGAACATAATTCGTTTTCATACTAGGCGTATAAGAGTATGCTTTTGATCTTGGTTTTCGGATAAAGTTTTTGTGAACAAGGGAAGTTGCTATGGTAAAAACGCAAAACAAGGCCCCATCGTTAAAGTGCTAAACAGAATTACGCATTGATGTTTGGTTATTATAGTAACGGCCTTATAGGGCGTCAAAATAACCTTTACACTCAAAAAATATGACCAAAAGCGTATACTTTACGACTAGAAATAAAACGCAACACCGTCGAGTAAGGTGCTACTCACAGTCGTAGGTGATTGCTTTCTATCAGGCTATCGGGGGAGAAGTTACACTTCAGGATTTCGCTACGAAAATAGATAAAACTGTCTTGATTCGGAAGAGATATTAAAAAAAGACTTTATTTTCAGTCATCGCTCGCTGTAAATATTGGCGGAAAGGTTGAGGAGTTGAGTTATTTACTGTTTTTCCTATAGTTCTTTTTTGTACCTAGCCATTCACAAACATTTCTTAATATTAATCAAGAATTGTCACGTACAATCAAACACAACTGTACATTAAAATTTCAAAAGGCGGTAAATCCATAAACCAATTATACTAACGGTATATGGTGGAGAGAGAATCGAAATTGTTGATTACTTTCAAATTCTTTGATTGAAATTATCAATTGAAAACTGGAATTTTTATTACTTCGCACTGTTGATAACTAATATTGCGAGTCTCACAAGTTACAGAGCAAAAAAAAATACCGCGACAGAGGGAATCCTAATTGTTTGCTTATTCACAACTACGGTCGTGTTCACAACATATATTCCTATTCCGCACAACTATTGATTGAATAAATGATGAATATGATTCAATATCACCAGGGTACCACTTTGAAGATGCTACGTCTACTCATTGTGATATTCAGCTTCGTCTCAGTCATGACATTAGCGGATCAACGTCATGTCCTTTCCTTCGGCAGAAATATACAGGCGAAGAGACTAGTTGAAGATTTAAAAGTAAATATGGAGAATAGAATACCTGGACGAGTTTTGAGCGTTGATGTGAGAATCGGGGGTGGTCTTAATATGTTACATCATGTCGATTATATGGAAATCAGGTCGCCTGTACAAACTGCTGACATAAAATTTGTCGAAGGAGGCATGTTCCGTAAAAATATTAAAATAAATTTCGAAAGTTACCCGGGTCAACCCATTAATTACACAATTCAATCATGGACTCAAAATAGTGCATTTTTGATGGAGCACTAAAATTATCATTCAATCACATCAATATGAAAGTCAAAATAGCTCACGTGCGTTCCCCATCAACTTCTATTCTTCAAACTTTTAACCAGTAGAAGAATCAAATAAACTTTGGAAGATTTAGATCTGCAAGCTCCACGAGCCTCTGAATCTGCCTAGAATTCATGACGAATCGAATTAAAAAAAACCGCTGCCAAGTGCTTTAGCAATATGCTTTCTCAAAGAGGCTTCAACATCACCCACAAACGCGTCCCAAACCTGTATTTCCACCTTTCCACTAGCGGAGATACTATCATCTATTTTTAAAAAATTACAAAAAAATTATTTAATCAATTCAATTCGTATCTTTGTGACTGTGTAAAGTGTCGTTCTTTTTCAATTGACCAAACTATGTTGCGAGTGTTGATGTCTGACCGGGCTCTCTTATTATTTGATCAAATGCAACAAAGCAAACTGTTCTAGGTCCTACACGATGCGAGACATTTGGACCTGCATAATTTTTCGATCAGTTCATCTTGTGACTGTCATACGGTTAAATGGCGGTCAAAATCGATCCGCACTGCCCTTAAGTCCGTATTTAGCACACTTGAAGACTCATTTTGATCATTTTCGACGGCAAAAGACACAAAATTTTCCCAATTTTCTCTATAGTACGTTGAAAATACTGGAAACGAAACTTACATCAATTTTTTTGCTAGGGCGGTGAACAACGGTTGCTAAGGAGCTAATTGGGAAGATTTTGTGTCCTTTGCCGTCGAAAATGATGGAAATAGATCTTAAATTAATAATTTCCAACCTTCATAACGGTTGCTAGGGAAGTAAACAACGGTTGCTATGAAGAAAATAGAACAATTCAGTGTCCTTGGCCATCGAGTGTGACTTAAAACTGATTTTCCGGCTTGCCCCAATGAGCACTCATAAGAATTTCTGAGAAAACACGGTAGAAACGGTTGCTTAGGAAATAACCAACGGATTTTGCTGAAAATGCATCCGGTGCATTTCTTGTTCCATCATCAGCTGGGTTTTGTTTAGAAGGGACCCATTTCCAATCTACGGCATTTGAATTTTCATGGATTTCGCCTAAACGATTGGCAACAAAAAGTTTGAACTCGCGGGGATCTTTTCTTATCCAGTACAAGACCGTTTTCGAATCCGACCAAAAAACGCGTCGCGTTATTTTGAACTCATGTTCTTTAGAAATCGTCTCTGCTAATCTCGTCGCGAGAACTGCAGCTTGTAGCTCTAACCGTGGAATAGACAACGGTTTTAAAGGCGCGACTCGACTCCGAGCTGCTATTAACGATACATGATATTTATTATCAGAGAGTGGAAACCGCCAATATGCAACGGCCGCATATGCTTTCGAGCTAGCATCACAGAACACATGTAACTCTGCAGATTCTCCTTGGAATCGAGGTATTTGGTAACATCTGTTAATTCGACATGATTTTAACCTTCTCAAATCGTTAAGCCATTCTTTCCATTTTTTAAACTCAGAGTCGTGTATTAATTCATCCCAATCTACCCCACTAACCCATATTTCTTGCATCAACATTCGGGATCTTATTGTAAAAGGCACTATCAAACCTAGAGGGTCATACACGGACATAATGATACTTGAAAACTCCCTTTTCGTTGGTTTTCTAACGCACTGTAAAATATCAATTGGAATTTTCTTTTCATTCACGTTAAATGCAAATTCATCCGTTGAATTTAACCATATCATTCCTAAAATTTTTTCAAAACACTTTTCCGACGTATCTGATTTGAATAAATGAATTGAATTGCTTTCGGGAATAATCCCGTCTAATGCCGCTGCAGAGTTACTTGCCCATCCATGCATCTCCCAGTTTGCGTGCTTATTAATTTCAATTACTTCACGGACGTGTTTCGCGATTTCTTCCTCGGAAACGCAACTTTTCAACCAATCATCCATGTAGCTATCATCAATGATACTCATCGCTGTAATTGGGTAAATATCAAGGAATTGATATGCATTTTTATTTTTAATATAGATCGCTGAACTCGGCGAGGAGGTTGCTCCGAACAACATGGATTTCATTAAATATTCGATCGGATCTATCGTTCTATCTTCTCCCCGAAAAAAAAATCTTTGTGCGTCGCGATCTTCCTCGCGGATATTGATTTTTAAAAACATATCTTTTATGTCAGCTTTTACCGCATAAGCAAATTGCCGAAATCGCATAATTACGCCGAATAGCGGCTTGAGAAGATCTGGTCCTGAGAGTAACAAATCATTAAAGCTTACACCTTTAGTTTTAGCTGCCGCGTCGAAAACCAGTCGAATTTTGTCAGGTTTATTGATATTTTTAACGCTGAAATGAGGTAAGTATCTGACTCTTCTTCCACTAGGAGCTTGCGGAGCTTTCACCGCGAACCCGTTATTAATCAGTCTATTCATCTCCGTATAATATTTGGTGGCATATTCTTTATCATTATCGAGTTTCTTTTCTAGCAGTTTTAACCTCTGCAATGCTGTGTACCGACCATCATTGAATAAATCATCATCATTTTTCCAAAGCAAACCTATCTCCCATGCACCATTGGCATACCGACTCGTTGAATCTAATATTTGAAGTGCTCTTACATTTTCCGGTTTATTTTTAGAAATTTTACTAACTCCTAATGAATCAATATCGAAATAAGATTTCATCAATATATTTAATTGATCATTGGTACAAGAAATTGATCGTTCATCGATTTGGACGTCATTATGTATGATATAAACACGCGGAAAACACAGCTCTTTATAATGACCATGGATCGTCCATCCAAGCGAGCATCGCGAAACTAACAAGTTGTTTTTTCCTATTTGTCGAAATTCTCGTGTGGTAATTAGATCACAGTTATCTTGACCTATTAACATATCAGGTGACTCAACATAAGGACGTACTGTGATTCCCGTTTTTGTTTTGCAATAATCGGTTAACTTTCTATGAATACATTGAGAAGGAAGAATCAAATTATCGATAACTAACACATTATTGATATGAAAACTAGACGATTCTGTTTTTATCTCAATTCGAGATTTTTCGGAGCAAGCAATAGTAGCATCATCACCTCCAATACCTTTAAGGTTAATATTTATTTTTATTCTTACAGCTCCAACCTCATTGATTACTCTGGAATTTATTAGAGTTGCTGTCGAACCATCATCGATTAATGCATAAATTAATTTCGAACCTTTAGTACCTACTACAGTGATAGGAATCATTTTCAAGAGTGTGGAGTTATCTAGTCAACTATTATTTTCCTGGTGCGAAATATCAGATAACGACTGTACAGTTTTGTTAGAATTCGAATTTGAAGCATTATTCCACTGATTTGAATTATGTTTGTAACTCTGCTTCGAGTAATGTAACAGGTTATGATGCTTCATATTGCATTGCTTACAGTGCGCTTTTTTACATTTTTCGCTCGCATGATTTTCACCTAAACAGTTAAAACATAATCGATTTACTCTGGCTGTTCGCCAACGTTCTTTGATGGAAGCTTTCATAAATTCGTGGCAATTTTCTATTTTATGATTTCGTCTATGGCATAAAGCACATTTAGTATGCGAGCTTACTTTTGATTCATTTAACTCTGAGTTATCGATATTGGTAGTGAATACGTTTCTATGATGAGGGTGAGAATTGCGACTCAAATAACCGTCCCCTTTACGCAACGTATCGTTATGATCGATTGAAATTACTCCTGCTGCAATGTTCATCTCAGCTTGTTTATACATAAACTCGGAAATTCTATCCAAGTCCGGTAACATTTGACCTTCATTCGCGGCAAAATTCACATAATTGTAGGCCATAGAATTGGGCAACTTCTTTATTAAACTGTCTACTAGCTCCGGACTATACAAATACCCGAGGTTATTATCGAGTGATTTGATAGCAAATACCGCGTTTCTCAATTTAGTCGCGAACTCGATCAAACTTATCTTTCTAGATTCTAAGCTTGGTAATTGTCGAATTTCATTAATAATTTTTTCTAGAATGATTTTCGGGTTACCAAATCGCATTTCAAGTGTTTTCATTATTTCATTTGTGCTACATTTAGTTATAAAAAGCGACTGAGTAGCTTCTCGAGCTTTTCCTTCAAGAGCGGTATTTAATCGTCCCCAATTTTCACTTTCCGTATATTCCCCAAGATCAGTCGATAACTCAACAGCTTGTTTAAATCTCGGAAAATCGAGTGGGTTTCCATCGAAACGTGGCAATGATTTGGCAGATGTCAATCTATTTACAAATCGAGAATTATCATTGCTCAAACTCGTTTGTTTAACAGCAGAAAGAGTATTCTCAATCGCCTTTACTAATCGATCAGATGAATTTTCGTGAGATTCATTTCGCGAAGATAATTGCCGATCTGGATCTCGGATCCTATGATCTACGTTCTCGACGCTAAGAGCGGCCAATTCTTCCTCATCATAAATTTCATTAAAACTTCCATCAGAATAACCCTTATCGTTCTCTAAATTAGATGTTATAGTATTAATCGCATTAGGTGACTGTTCATAATCATTCACTTGCTCAACAATAAACGATGCTGTTCCTGTGACCACTCGATGTTTTGTCGTCTCTGGAACTACATCGTTGTGGGTTGTGGAAGGATGAATTCGTCCGCGCGCTGACCTGGACCTGACGTAAGATGCGCCGTCACGCACTCGAGAGGAAGCTGCTCGTATACGTGCTGGAACTGAAGAGCACCCTCGCATGCGCATTGATGTTTCTCTATGATGTGTGCGAGTTCGCACCGCAGCTGCAGATCGTGTGCGCAAACTCCCGATCTTCGTTGTTGCAGACGCGCTTCTGCGTCCTGGAGGGAATGGCGCACGTTTGTGCACGAAGTCATCCTCACGATCGACGTCGCCCACTGCTACGGACGCGTTGCTGCGTTTTAAGTTGGTCGGCGCACGTTTGCGCGCGAAACCATCCTCACGATCGTCGTTGCCCACTGCTGCGAACGCGCCTCTGCGTCTCGGTTTGGCTATCGCACGTTTACGCACAACGTTGTCCTCACGATCACCATTGCCCTCTGTTGCGGACGCTCCTCTGCGTTTCGGGTTGACAGGCGCATTGTTGTGCTCGAAATCGTCCTCGCAATCGCCGTGGTCTACTGCTGCGGATGCGCCTTTGCCTGCAGAATCGGAATTGTTGTATTGACCATCGTGAAAATCAACATTGCTCGCGGAATTTCGTCGTCCAGTAACGCCAGTTAAAGATTTAGCGCTTGCAGCCTTGCGTTTTGAGCCCGACTGTATCTTCAAATTCTGGTTATCTATAGCATCGTCATGTCCATAACCTGCGCCAGTGGATTTGGATGCCATCCCACCGCGTTCTCTTGGATTTCGCACAGTTTTTGCTGTATTCTCGTCAGAACGTATTATTTTTCTTTTCTTTGCTAAGGATTGTGTGGCATTTAAAGCGCACTCGTCATGGCACGATTCAATAGGTGCGCGAACAAATCTTCCTGGGTTATGTTCGCCGGTTACGTCACCGCTGTCGCTACGTTCCACTGTTTTTGAGCGTGTGCGCGTGCTGATGTATGAGGTTACTAACCTACTTTCTCCTTCAATCCCTTGATCGATGATTTGATCACCATTACCAGAATCCTCACCATTATTATCCCGTTCAAGCATGCCTCCACCCCTGCACCGCAAATTGCGCGCGTGTTTTGGCTGCCCACTTTTAGGTTGCATTATTCACCGCCCTTCTTGGTGTCGTTATTTCGATCCCTCTGCGTAAGTCCGGTTCATCACAAGAGTTTCCCGGGTTTCGGCACCAAAAATGTTGCGCAGATAAAAAGGATCTTCAGTTTTAAGGCGTGAATTTTATTTTTCTTAGTAAGGAATACAATGATACAACAAAATAATCTCCTGCGAAACTGTCGCATTAACAAAATTCTCCGAAGTGATGTCGCTCAAAAAAAACATTCGAGGATCGCCCCAATGCGAGAGATCTCGATCTTGTACTTTCTTTTATTTCTAAAAGAACTTCACTATAACATTTAAAATTTGTAGACTGATTTTGAAAAGTAAAAGTAAAGTGATTCAAAACTCCTTGGCCTTCCGTCTGTGAGAAGCTTCAAAACTTCCTCACTCCGTGCTCTTTTCCATTTACAGATTGTATTCAACCTAGGAAAAAGAAATATGCCCCCGATGTATCACAACTGATCATCGTGACACGGGCCTACGAGACAGAATCTCTTCCAATTACGAGGTTGTAGTCAACCTAGGAAAGATTTTCTGTTCGTTGAGTATCTCAACAACAAATATATATTATTACAATTGAAATCTCATTTAATCTCTCTATCTCTCACACTGGACGATCCGTTACACATAGAGACACTTTTGGATTTCCATGTTTTTCGACCCGTAGATTACGAAAATCGAGGTCCCGAGGTCCGATTCGGTCCGATTCGGGTCGATTTTTGCCCCATTACAAAGCTTTCTCTTTGAGAAAGCAAAATAAGACAATGAATTTGAAGTTTTTTTCTGCCTATCATGAATCTCCCCTCCGATATCACGTAACTCAAACCCTGGGAATGGACAATTTGAAATTTCATGAGATCATATTGATGTGAGATGTGAGTTAAAGTACTCGAAATAACCTAAAAAAATAGAATCAAATAAAATTTTTCTTCATTTGATTTTACATTGATATTCTGAAAATTCTTGTCTCATTATCTACAATAATAGCTCTTACATCGTAGCATGAAGTGTTACTTAAAACTCGGATTTCCTTGAAATTTTAGTATAAAATTAGTTTTATTAATTTATAAATTAGTTCTATTAATTACGACTAAGTGTCTGGTTGAAGTCTGAAATAAATATACGTGCTCCCAGTCACTTGATTTCCCGCATAAACATTTGAAAGTTTGGCCAGTTTTGCAAAAGTTTGTTCGATGAAATTTCGAAAATTGGGAGTGAAACAGGGTAAAGAGACTTCGACGGCAGATATAGAGAGATAAATACGCTTCACACATGGAGACAAAAATCAGTAACGAAGATCTCATTTAATCATTTGGTAGAGTGTGTATACGTATGCATGAAAATAGACTTCATCGTTACCAAGGATTTGAACCGAATAAACTTTATTTCAATCCTTAGTTTAAACTCATGAAAATGAGCTATGCTTTGGACTTGAAATTAATAAATCACATTTTATTAACGTTCTGGCCTAATTTACTCATAAAACAGTCATGAAATTGAAAAATTGATAAGAGTAAAAAATGTTATAATTTATCTATATTTCATGAAAAAGTAACTTCCTAGCCTCAAAATAGACATTTTCTAATTATCTTTTTAATAATCAAATAATAAAAAATATATATATTAGATGTATACATATAATGAAAGACATTGACAATTTACATATTTTGATGGATTCTTGGAATTCCAAGATTGGATTTCCAAGATTCTTGGAAATCGTCAGGTATTGAGACGATTTTATGTCTGTATCAATAGTCTGTATTAATAAGTATTAATTCCTTTCTTTGTGAATAATAATGTATTTGTATAGAAGTCTGTGGATTCACAATACTTGATAAAAGTACGGCACTCGAGAACAACGTATAGATTGATGGATGAAGTCTAATAAGGTACACATATTGTAACTCCAAAAATCGCTAAGAATTCGTTC
>JAJGQD010000247.1:0-28683 GCA_020882685.1 Aphelinus atriplicis
AGTGTGTGCCTCGATATCTATAATTAAATAACATTCGAAAATATAATTCCTAAAATTATTTCCGGTTCGACAACTTTGTCGAATTATAAATAATTAATTTAAACGATGACGGCGAAAGGGGCTTATTTTAATTCACCGCGTCTTTACGAGTCGCCAAATTAATTGTTATAACCGGAGACGAACGTTATTTAGGCTCCGTATGCCTTCGCACGCTGTGTGTTTCGATCCCGTATCGAACAGCTGATTGCCTCAAACCGTGCTGGTTGAGCACTCCTGCGTCGGTTGAGCACTACTGTGGAGGTTGACTACCACTGTGCTGGTTGGGTACCGCTGCGCCGCCGGGCTCCGCGTGTGCGGGCGTACGCCTTTACCGACATAGGTCGTTCGCGCCGTGCTTTATCTAATCCCGTTTTTGACATCGGATACTTAATCGCTTAGTAACGTCGGCATTTGAACAATTTGAAAAAGCTTCTCTTACTTATACCTTATGTTCTAATCTCAATGAAATGTTTCCACCAATATTATTCAGCAGATTCTCGGTGTTTTCAAAACTTACATATTTGGTTAAATTTTATATTTTCACATGGCTGATCCCATGATTATATACTTTGATTATAAATTTTGACATATTACTGCAATTTTATACTGAAATTTCTCTAGGGCTAAGTGAATTTCTATCGATAAAGGTAAACTATAAGATTTTAGGACCACAAAATAGCCTTACGAATTTCTCGGTTCTATTTCAATGGTATCTTAATTTCATTATGATGTTTAATTTCAAGGACATGAATTCCCATGGCCTTTTAACAAATAGTTCAGGGGTCATGTTCGACTGATTCAGCGCTTAAATCGATGAGTAGAACTAGAGACGATCTGATTTTGATACTACTGTGCTTCGCTCTTCTCTAATAATTTTTTTTTTTGAGGTGGATAATATTCTTGATATTTGAAACAGGAAGTAGGAGAGGTTGGAGAGTTGGGTGAATATGAGTCCTGTCACTGAACAATTTTCATCAAAATAGTAAGGATCTCGGAACTTGCTCACGTCAGTATCAATGATGGAAATTGGAATCATAATTATAGAGAAATTGGGTTTGGGGGTAATACGTACTCATGAATCGGGTTGGTTATTATTTACCGCTTAGAGAATGGAGACGAAGGTTTAATTTGCTCTTCGACGACAGCTTTTCCTTGTGAACGAATCAGTATT
Organism: Aphelinus atriplicis; assembly: GCA_020882685.1. Classification (NCBI taxonomy): domain Eukaryota; kingdom Metazoa; phylum Arthropoda; class Insecta; order Hymenoptera; family Aphelinidae; genus Aphelinus; species Aphelinus atriplicis. Next base: position 1,211 of record JAJGQD010000247.1, read on the forward strand.
TCACGTTAGAGAGAATTATAAATTTTTAATGACGATAGGTTGGTTGGTTCAAATTTACTTTTGTATCGGTATACTACAATTTTCGTAGAGTTTGAACAATAATTTTGAATATATGATTAGGTGGTAATTCATCCGAATTACAGATATGTTAACGTTGCTTACCTTGTCAATCAAATTGTTACTCCCATCATTTTAGAGGACAAGCATATATACATATATACATACATACATACATACACATACATACATACACATACATACACACATATACACATATATATATATACACACATATATACATACATATAAATACATATATTGTCACTGGCTCATGCCCATTAATAAACAATTATAATTATTAATACTAAAGGGGACACGAGAGAGTGCAATCTCGCCCGGCGCTGATGCTGGGCGAGTTCTCAGAGTCGTGTGTAGGAATACAGGTGGTGAATCGGGACCACAGAAACGCGCACACATAAAGAAATAATGCTTTATTCGCAACAAAAGGGGGTACAAATAATGGGTGACGCGGCGCGGTTGAACCGAGTAGAGAGAGAGAGAGAGCAACACGGGGAAACCAACCTTTGCGGTGCTCGCTGCGTGCGAAGGACGGCGGCGTGGAGCTGTTTGCGGCGCTTGGAAAATGCCGGCGTTCCGGAGCCGGGGCTGGCGCTGGACACGTGGGCCTCGTCTCGGCCGTGGCGCGATGTAGCTGCTCGGGGTGTCGGCGCTAATGCCTGACACACGGGCACGGGGCACAGGTGCACACACAAATAGGCACAGCACGTGGCGCGGGCGCGGAAAGGGTTCGGGGTCGATTAGGTCGTGGCAAATAAGGGCCGATTGCTCCGATTGCGCTCGCGTTTGGGCACACACTGCCCGCTTCCGCCCGGCACCTGTAGCTGCCGCGGCGCGGCGGTGATGTCGCGCTGTTGTCGTCTCTCTCTCGAGCTCTCTCTGTCTCTCTCTTACCTTATTGTCGGCCGCTCGGCTCTGCTCTCGCCGGCGCTGTATAAATAATAGTAATTGCCTGGGCAGGGAGACCTCACGGTACAAAGTACCCGTGACAATATATATATATATATATATATATATATATATATATCGTTGGTCACTACTTTCCTCGGCATTATAGCTGAATTTAATATGTTTACATCAAAATACGTAGAAATTGGCTCATGAGGGGATTAATGAGTCACGTATGTATCTGTCATAAAATTGTTTGTTCTCTTCAAATGTCGAATAAACGAAAAGTAACAGAGACTCTCAACTCAGGAAATAAACGTCAACATATAAAAAAATTTCTTTAAATCTACGAAAGACGTTGAACATAGTCAGAATAACAAAAAGAACAAAATTAAAGATGCCAATGATGTGGATCGTGAGCATGAAAATGAAGAAGAATTGTGCAGTGATATTATTATTAAAGCTTCGCCTTCGTCAAGCTTAATATTCAATGACAACTTTAGACCAGGTAACGCTTGAATATGAATTCGTTTAATGAACAATCACTGTTGAAGAAAAATAATGAATTGATATTATGGAAGTTTTTTTTTTTTTTTAAACTAGTCACAGAAAATTCTGAGATATTTTCGAAAGATTCCCTAAGAAGCGGTGACGGAAGTATAATAGTCAATCCAATCCAAGCGACTGCTTAGATAGTTCTTTACGAATTGATGATGTGAAATTCAGGTAGATTTTTCGGCAATTCGTTTCGAGAACTGATAAAATAAATGATAAATTGAAATGATAACTAAATGTGAATGCAATACGGGTGATCCAAATTCCAACAGTGAACTCGAAATTCTACAGGCGAATATATTGGGAAAACGATTGATACTAATGATAATATTGATAAATCGGATGAAATAAAAATTACCGATGTATCAAATACGGATGTCTTTGTAAAATCGATTGTTTAAGAAACCGCCAGATCGTTATTCTTTCCAGATAATCATGATAAGTCAGTTATTCTACTATTTTTATATTTAAAATGATTTAATTACTTCGTAATAGATTTTTTTTCTTTTAATAATACTCTCGAATATTTGAGGATTATACCAAATAGAATTTGGATTAGAATTTTAATACCTGTGTAGTTAACATTTTCAATAAATTCAAATGGTTTTTTTTTTTCAAACGTGATTATTATTTATAACTAAAATCATTTGTATTGTTTTCGGTTTCGAAAACTCAAAATCTTGGAAGAATTTGAAACTCAAAAATATAATTTTACAGTACTATATTATATGGAATATAATCGCACAGTGCAGTTGCCAATAACATACCTGGGCGACATGATGCATTCGCTATAGGTCCGTGCGCCAACGCGCCCCAGTGCGGAATTGGCAATTTTCCGTGCTTATTACACAATGCACTATTATCAATATCAATATTACGAGTTTTTCCAAGTGAATGAATTGGTTGGAATTGAATTTCAAATAATTGTCGTTACTAGATTTTATAACTTAGTACAGACAAACATACGTTTGAAATATATGTAAGCTTTCATAAGCAAAGTTAGTTTTTCTGATTTTCCATTTTAATTTAAACAATATCGTCAATCAAAGAATCATAAACAAATATGAAAATAAAACAATACTGACTTTATGGTATTCAGTTAAATTCAACAGTACTGAAAACCAGTATCCAGAGTCAGTCATCAGATAATGCCGAAAAAGTCGAACCGAATGTTTCTGATGTGACACGTGATATTGGGAACTACACAAGGATGTCCGTTAATGATTTTGGAAAGAAAGAGTTACTACAAAATTCTGGGACTCCTCCAAAAATTATAAGTTTCCATTTTCGTCCCATAACGAGAGAGGTAAAGGTGAAAAGAGATATGCAAGTCGAAAGCACTTGGATGAGTTTGAATGGTTGGTGTTATCTGACGTAAAGAAAGTTTTTTTGTAAATATTGTTTTTTTTTTTTTTGTTTGCAAACGTTGGGGGGGGGATCACACAAAATCTCATTTGAATAAATTGGTTGTGCAACCATTAGATAACTTCTCTAAACTCTATGGAAATGACGGGCATCTTGCAGTTCAATGCAAGTCGGGAATATCACAAAAATTCTGTGGCAGCTGGTAAAGAATTTCTGAAAATACAAGAAAGGTTTGAATCAAATGTAATTAATCGTATCAATAGGGAACTAATCAAGCAAGCCACTGAAAAAACAGTAATCCTTCTAGGCAGACAAAACATCTCATTTCGTGGCCACCGTGATGATGGTCCGTTAAATCTTTACAATGATAATGTTCATAATGAAGGCAATTTTAGAGAAATATTAAAGTATCGAATTCGAGAGGGAGATACTCAACTAAAACTCATTTCGAACAATCGTCTTGTGCTCGATCTACATATATTAGCAAAACAACTCAGAATGAGTTAATACAATTTTGTGGTGAGGAAATACCACAAAAAGCAAAATTTTACAGTATCATGTTCGACGAGACGACTGATATATCTCATATTTTTCAAATGACTCTCGTATTTAGGTACGTTTCGAATGGTAGGATACGAGAGGATTTTGTTAAATTTGCAGATTGTCAAAAGAAACAAGTCAAATTGATTTGAAATCAGCTAAGGATTTACTGAAAGATACTTTGCAAATTCTATAAAAAAAACACGAGAAATGTGATGAAAAATTTTCAACTTTATTTGAAGAAATTAGTGGTCTAGCGGAGGAAGTAGGAGTTCAATCGAAGTAATCGTCACCAGCACAATCCTATTGACTATTGTAGAAGGTTTATTTACATTCCGATAGTCGAAAACATAACTGAAGATATAAAGCTCCGCTTTTCTAAACAGACTATGAATTTATATAATTCATTCATTCTCTTCCCTAATGCATGTGATTCTCAAGATTAACAAGCTGTGGGTAATCTGGCAAGGAAATATTGTACATTCTTCAATAAAACTGCAGATATTGTAGAAATGAATTTGACATCGGAATTAGAATTTTGAAAAGTACAATGGGAACGAGAGAAGTATGGCAGAACATATGGTGCAATAGATTTACTAGATTATTATGACGTGGATATTCTTCCCACAATCCACGTTTTATTAAGAATTTTAGCGACTCTGCCGATAAGTGCCGGATGTTAAATTACTAGAAGTACTATAAGCACGAAAAACTGATGATGTTCAAGAATATTAGAATTCTGGGGTTCGTTGTTGAATAAATGCCTAAGCGACTAAATTTTTTTGAGTGGGTAAAAATTGCAAGATGTCTTCTCAATCTTATTCTATTTCAATGCATCTAAGATAATAATTACAGAATATGAAGCCTTCTTTCTGCTTCATGTTTCTCTGTTACGGATTTCAAACTGATTAATTTCATACAAAGTAATATTAAGTATCAAGTATAGTAAAATAATTCATAAATACGTATTTATGAATATGATATACGCATATTCACAAATACGAAATCAAATATATGTAAGATCATATTATTTAAATCTAATATGTTATTTTGAAAAGGGTTGACGAATTTCTCACAACATCTAGTTTTTTCGTTACTAATAACACGAATTTCATCTCCTCATATTATTTCGAATTTTGATTGGATCAAAAAACAAAAAATATGACCTAATTAATTTTGCACGTTTTTTCGATTTCCTACGATAAAAAAACTAGCGTATTCGTCCCAATTACAGATGTATGACTTCAATAGACATTTTTACTCGCACACTATCGTTATATATTTCAGTTCATTTTGTCAATTATGACTCAAGAAAGTAATGAAATCTAAAATCGAATGCCAAGCATCCTACAGTTAAACATATATTTTTGCAAATCGTCGGTGGCGCTGACGCGCCACCTGTTACATTCACAATCAATTGTATGTTGAGTAAAAATCAAAATGGTTGAAATCAAATAAAATACTCCTCGAGCAATTTTTCTTTTTCACAGTAAAAAATAGACCTTTAAAAAAGGTATACGTGTACGACAAGTATGTTCCGTATCCGTTGGTTCGCTGTTGGATAAACTTTAATTCTACTCAATTTCTTTAAGTAGGAAGAAATTTGAAAATGTCTCGTCAATTTCAGTCCATTCAAATGCATATAAGATATTATTGAATAAATTCTTAGGAGAATAAATTTTTTGATGCAAAAAGAAATTTGGAAATGTCTGTTTAATCTCAGTCCATCCAAATGCATGTAAGATTAATATGATTCAAATCTAATATATTTTTTGGAAATACAGATCTACCACTTCAATAGACATATTTACCAAAACGCTATCGTTATATATATTCCAGTCCATTTTTTCAATGATGACATGAGAAAGTAGCGAAATCTAGCATCAACTGACAAGTATCCAACTAATGTGAGCCTTATACAGAACTAACATTTTTTCAAAGTATACCTTAAAGCAATTGTTGCACGAACTGTTATCAAATGTCAATGCACTCCAGATCGTACTGAAATCAAAAATCCATGTCAAGTAGTTACATACATTTCAAATACATCTACCAATGTTGAGATAGGAAGTACTAAAATCACAATTCTATGTCAAGTAGTACCACTTTGTAAGGGTTCAGTATTAAATTCATAATAATTTGAAATCAAATAAAATACTCCATAATCAAAATTATCTTTCTCATAGTACAGCTGACGTTATTCTACTAGATTCTCAAATGGAATCTCATGAATGGAACTTTTACATTACAATTCTTAACGTTTGAATGTTACAATTGTACATCATGATATTATTTTCACTCTTCAATTGAAATGTATTTATTTTGTTTCACTTCTTATTTCCATTTTTTTTAGTCAATGGAATTAACAAAATACATACTTGCCACGGGCCCGTTTTTCACAGATTCTCGATGGGCAGTGTATTTGTTTTTTAATTTCACATTACATACAAACAAAAGTTAACCCTCTATCCTGAAGATGTTATTTTGTATATGTTAACTTATAAAATATATAAAAAATCTGTATACGTTTTCTCGCTCAAAGTATTTTGCTATTATCACTATCTAGTATTATATTACTATTTACGCAAGTTTCGATAGATCTCATTGTTTTTTCATGAGAGTGTTATGGCCCAGCCTTGCCCCGCCCAGAATTTTGAATTTTCCATCGATTTCCCCGACAACAATGAAGATCCAGCTTTCGTCATTCCCTCCGCCCCACACGAGTCCAACGGCGACGCGAGCAGCTCAGCTGTTCGACAATGCAGAGAGACGATAGTCACGAATGAGTATGCGAATGAGAGAGATACGGCGCACGGTAATCAAGACGCGCTGCGTTATCATCTGCAGGCGATGATTGCATTACCCTCCGTCGTGCATCTCGGGAGTGAAGTATGGCCAGGGCGTGGCAAATTATATAATAAGTTCTTCAATTTATGTTTTCTAGATTTTTACAAAAGCGGGCTAGCCCAGCTGATAAGAAGTATAATAATAAGTTAGCCTACATGCGTAGGTAGTCGCATGAGCATTTTGCAGAGGTTTCGAACAGATCTTTCAATCAATCAATTCAACATGTGAACAGATGTTGCATCTCCGAATTTCCGAGCATGCTAAGTTAATAGTTAATCATGACCAATGCAACGTGTTCACGCGACCGATTCATATCCATATCTATTTTCCTATAATATATAAAATTGTGCTTAGTAGTAACGGCTCCTTCAACAACGCACGCCGCATATTATTATTACGTTACTAATAAAACCGTCCTATAATCAGGCATCTTACACCATCGATCGAGAGCTCATGACTCGAGATCATTATAATTGGTGACGTGTACATCCCTAAGTAATGGAAATAATGTAATAATAAAGTAACATTATCCTTTATTGAGTAAGTATCGCGGGCACGCGTACCAATATGCATATTTGTCAATTATTGTTAGAAATAAGTCAATCATGTAACGCCAAGTTACACATAATATATCTATATATGCGTGAGGATTTTATTGCGCAGCGGAATTAAGAAATGTAGTCCCTGACGCCACGGTGTTACTCCGCGCCTCATCCAAAGCCATGACCATATAAGGAGCTATTCGGCCACTCGCATAGTGTCGCGGCACCTTCGAGGAGCGTTCCGCGACCCTATCAGTGTGACGTCACGGAGAGGATAAGAGAGCGAGCTGCGGCCGGCCGCAGCAGAATTCCACCCGCCACCGAATGCAACAGACGTTTGCAGCGCACGTCCTAACGTATCAAGTACCCATCGCGGAATTCTCGGGCGTGACGCGAGTTAAGAATTGATTAGTGTATCAAATAGTGAAGCTGAGAATAAATTCAAAGCTATAAGTTGGAAGTGAAGGAAGTGTGTAGTTTATTCACCCGCACCTCTTACAATCGAACGACCACGCGAGGCGTGGCCGCCCTGATAGAACTGCAGAGCCGAAGGAGTCGCGCCTGCAGCCAACGAGTAACTGGTGGGCCGTAACCGGACACCGAGGATTTTGGAGCAAGCGGAGGAGACGCAGCGGCCGCCCCTCCCTTTCCACAGTCGACGGAGCGCCTCGCGATACCGCGGCTCTCTCTCTCTCTCCGACGCGCTACAGCGTGAGCACGCGCACACCAACGGTCCACGCGCCTCGCTTGGCGACGCACGCTGCCAGGGCCGCACAACTGCGCGCACCCACGCTCCACGAGCGCGCCTCATAGTAAGTCCCGTCCCGCGCGGACACAGAACAGAGTTTCACGATAATAAAACCCGGCAGAATCCCACCAAAAATATATATAAGTCCCTTCCCAAAGGTCGGGCATTAACAATGGTGACAGCGTAGCGGTGGGATACTGTCTGATTTTTGCTTCATGAAATTCTGTATAACTAGGATTACTCATATGCGAAAGGGAGAATTATGCATGGAGTGATATATCGCGACACATGGATTTTGGGATCGTGTGAAATCTGAATTACCGCAAGTGGGAAGATCGGTAACGATACCGACCGGTAAAACAGGGTTTCATTGTATCGACACATAGCGACCTGTTTTATCATCTTCATCGGGTAATTGCGGGTCTACGAGAACCAGATCGGACGATCATTCGAAGGTTATGTCAAATAGTATCAACGCGGGTATTATTGAAAAGAGAATTGAATCCGCGGAGACTAAACTGAATAAAGCCTTAGCGAGAATAAGTCGATTGCGATCCGAGCTTCGAGAAGTGTCTGATAGATTGACGACTATCGAAGAAGACTTTGGATCAAAGGAAGAACTCAACGATTATTGCGTTATCAAATTGTTCGGACTACGAAAATCGATTGACCATCTTATCTTTCATAAAATTCAAGCGTTAAGAAATTCGAGAACTGAAGGACACTCCGAATCAACCAGTTTGCCGGCACGTGTCGAAGCCAATTATTCGGACGCTATTTTATCTGAAATCCAGTCGACTTGTGCGATTCTAAAGAACTTAATTTAATTTCACGGTGTCGGACAAATTGAACGAGTCAGCTGCGAGGCTGCGAGCGTGTGTCGATCGTTTCGTACGCGTAGCAGATAAAATAAAAATGTCACAGGACGATATGCAAAGTACACCGAGATCGGAGGAAGAGCTGCTGCGTTTTGAGGACAACCTGGCACAGTTCAACGAACGGTTGAATGAGAGGGAAGCTCAGCTGACTGAGCGTACGAAACAGCTTGACGAGCGAATTCGGAAGCTTGACGAACTCGAGCGTCGATTGACTGCCGAGAAAAATGAAAGTCTTGCAACGGTTGGGGATGAATCTTTGGCTTGGCGAGCTCAGCTTGCAGAATTAGCACAGAAATGCGAAGATCTCGAAAAGGAAAATTTGACTTTGAGTCGTTTAGCACGTGAATCGAGAGTACCCGCGACCCCACCCATTGCCAACGCCGGCCAACAACAAAATGACGCGCCGCTGAGTAAGGAACCAAGTAATATCGATAGAAACGTTCAGAAAGAAGTGGAGATATTGACTAAACGCATGCAACAGATAGAAAAAGACAGAATTCGGGCTGAAACTCTGCACCCCGCGCGTACATCGAATTACTGGGCCCAACCGAGCGCAGTGAATCCAACCTTGTACTTAAAGGAAGCGCTAGCGATCGTGCCGAGCTTCAACGGCACGAACTTGCAGAGTTTTGCGCGAGCCTGCAGGCGAGCAGCGGAATCGGTACCAGCCAAGATTTTACCAAGTGACGTTTGAGACATGTTTGAAGGATGGAAATTCTTTATTACTTTTGTTACTTGCGGAAAGGTAGATTCAAGAAGCATTGAGCATCAAACGTTATCCAAAATTTTCATGCTTTACTTTCCGTGTTTGATCAGCATTTTGTATATTACAAGCAGTGGTTAGTTTTCTTACATGGAATGATGTATCTAAGAATCGTATCGTAGGTGAATTTCATCGGAATCTGTGAAAAACGGGCCCGTGGCAAGTATGTATTTGTTAATTCCATTGACTAAAAAAAATGGAAATAAGAAGTGAAACAATCCATTGACTAAAAAAAATGGAAATAAGAAGTGAAACAAAATAAATACATTTCAATTGAAGAGTGAAAATAATATCATGATGTACAATTGTAACATTCAAACGTTAAGAATTGTAATGTAAAAGTTCCATTCATGAGATTCCATTTGAGAATCTAGTAGAATAACGTCAGCTGTACTATGAGAAAGATAATTTTGATTATGGAGTATTTTATTTGATTTCAAATTATTATGAATTTAATACTGAACCCTTACAAAGTGGTACTACTTGACATAGAATTGTGATTTTAGTACTTCCTATCTCAACATTGGTAGATGTATTTGAAATGTATGTAACTACTTGACATGGATTTTTGATTTCAGTACGATCTGGAGTGCATTGACATTTGATAACAGTTCGTGCAACAATTGCTTTAAGGTATACTTTGAAAAAATGTTAGTTCTGTATAAGGCTCACATTAGTTGGATACTTGTCAGTTGATGCTAGATTTCGCTACTTTCTCATGTCATCATTGAAAAAATGGACTGGAATATATATAACGATAGCGTTTTGGTAAATATGTCTATTGAAGTGGTAGATCTGTATTTCCAAAAAATATATTAGATTTGAATCATATTAATCTTACATGCATTTGGATGGACTGAGATTAAACAGACATTTCCAAATTTCTTTTTGCATCAAAAAATTTATTCTCCTAAGAATTTATTCAATAATATCTTATATGCATTTGAATGGACTGAAATTGACGAGACATTTTCAAATTTCTTCCTACTTAAAGAAATTGAGTAGAATTAAAGTTTAAATTGATTGTGAATGTAACAGGTGGCGCGTCAGCGCCACCGACGATTTGCAAAAATATATGTTTAACTGTAGGATGCTTGGCATTCGATTTTAGATTTCATTACTTTCTTGAGTCATAATTGACAAAATGAACTGAAATATATAACGATAGTGTGCGAGTAAAAATGTCTATTGAAGTCATACATCTGTAATTGGGACGAATACGCTAGTTTTTTTATCGTAGGAAATCGAAAAAACGTGCAAAATTAATTAGGTCATATTTTTTGTTTTTTGATCCAATCAAAATTCGAAATAATATGAGGAGATGAAATTCGTGTTATTAGTAACGAAAAAACTAGATGTTGTGAGAAATTCGTCAACCCTTTTCAAAATAACATATTAGATTTGAATAATATGATCTTACATATATTTGATTTCGTATTTGTGAATATGCGTATATCATATTCATAAATACGTATTTATGAATTATTTTACTATACTTGATACTTAATATTACTTTGTATGAAATTAATCAGTTTGAAATCCGTAACAGAGAAACATGAAGCAGAAAGAAGGCTTCATATTCTGTAATTATTATCTTAGATGCATTGAAATAGAATAAGATTGAGAAGACATCTTGCAATTTTTACCCACTCAAAAAAATTTAGTCGCTTAGGCATTTATTCAACAACGAACCCCAGAATACGGAACATACTAGTCGGCAACGTGGACCTTTTTCAAAGGTAAATTTTTAATCATGAAAAAGAAATCTGCTTATGGTGTATTTTTGTTCTATACCTCTGAAAATATATATGAGTTAATTACTTGGCGTGAATTTGTGATCTAGTTAGATACTCGGCATGTAATGCCTTCTCGTATCACCGTTGACAAAATCATCTGAAATGTATAACTGGATTCGATATTGCTTTATATGCAATTTATTATACTAAATACATCTAAAACAAAACGATATTGCTTTGACAATATATTCCAGATGGAATAGTAGTGAACCTTTTCAAAGGAAGGTATAACTATTCGGGTGTCCGAGTTCCACCAGGAGACAGTGCTATTGCAGTTGTAAAGTATGATCAAGTCACGTGGTCTGAGGTAGGAAATTCAAATTCAAGGATGAATAAGAAAAAAATAATTTTTAAAGTTTTATAACAATGAATAGTTTGCACTTCAGACATTTAGGACTTTGTTGAAAGTGAATTGGAATACTTGACTATTATATATCTTTACTTTGTGGGTCCACTATTTTGGACTTGTGTTTATGTGAGGTTAGAATACTTTGTTTTATTATACTTTCCAGAGGTACCGAAAACATCCACCAGAGAGGGACTACTTTGTTCGGACACCCGAACAGTTTAGAAGTAAAGAATGTGTATACATGTATACATGTGTGCGTTTCAAAATCATATTTCAATTATTGTTTCCACGATTCTTGACCAGAATAGTTTTGACGTACATCTCAATTCATTTCATGATGTAAATTTCTAAAAGCTAAATGAATAACCGAACCCTACATTCCTATGATCCGTGTAAAAACTATATAAGTATTAGAAAGAACCATCGAGCACTGACATCAATTTCTATTTAAATAATCCTGAGTTATCGACCCTTGAGCTCGCAAGACGATTTCAGATTTTTAACACTAAACGATCCATCAAACCACATAACACATAAAACTTGCAAATCAGACATCTTAACCTAACAGAGTTATCCTATCCGGCAACTGTTGAAAACTAAAAGGTAGCCTAAAATATCCACGTACCATCAAATTCACATACCTACAATTATAGTTTTGAAAATAAATTGTCGAAACTTATGACAGCATCGCGAACGAAACTGACTATCCTAACCTATATAATATCATGTCATCGGCTACTCTCTATCTATATATACATCTCACACTATATCTATATACACCCCACTACAAATCACGTGGTTAGATCTACACCAATCATATCACGAGTTAATGCCATCACTCTAGAGGCCATCACTTTTCATATGAGGAAACAGAGCTACCTTCATTGGGGCATGTTAACATGTTGATTCTCCGGCAGTCTAAAGTCCAACTTTACTTTCTGCCAGTGTTAGGCTTATTGACAAACTGATTCTGCGTACGACTTGGGTCCGTCTTAATTTATTAGTTTACCGGCCATATTACTTCTGGGTTACGGAATATTATTCAAAAAAGTGTGCTCCAATACGGAATGATCAAATTGGAGACTGGGATTGACCGCGAAGGCGCAAGTTAGTCTCATGTCCAAGCTCCCTTATATAGACGGTAGAACGCCGACTCTCTTGCGAGAGAGCGCCGCGCTATACCTTATACACGCGCGACTCAACGCCTCGCCATCTACAGGCGAGCCATGGTACTTGGCCGGTTACTCGAAAATGAGTTCATACTCTCATATACAAAGCTAATTGTTAATTAATCAAATCCTACAGGAATTGCACTATTGAGAGAAGAATGTTTCTGAGATCATTTAATTATATATAAACACAAAATAAAATGTTTAAAAAACTGAAAAATTTACAATTACTTGAAAATTACTCTCTTTTATCACTTGACTCTGTTAAATGTAACCAGGGTTAACCTTCACTTTTATACACTATCGAGTTCTATCACTTTTATACTTCTATCGAGTTACAGATATACTCTTTTTTCATCCAAATTTTCACAAACTTGATTCATCATTCACTGTACAGGTTGGAAAAACTTTTGAACTATGTTCCTCATAGCAGCCTGTAACCCCTTAGCACATCACATTAAATAATAAGATTTAGTTAATGAATAAAATCACTAATTAATTCAAGTGAAAATACTTGAAAAGTTATTTTTGTAAGAACCCTTTCATACCGGTATACTGTCTATTCTCTCTAAATTAGTATTGCACTGATTGTGTAATCTAAGAAAGATAATCACATTGAGAGTTCTTTGTTTTTTTGTAATTGAAGGAGGGTCTCAGCTAAAATATGGAGCTGTCTCTTGCACCAGCAGCGGGTGACAAACATTACAAAGTCTTGATGGCCTTTGCCTTGGTCCAATTTTGCACAATATTATTCAGGCACGACTGACAGAAGATTTGACTGCAATGTCTACAATTTTGCTGTTGGTTGATTCAGCATCTTCATTGTACATGAAAAGATTTGAAACATATCAGAGGTTGAATTTTGCATAATTTGTAACCTTAAATTACCATTAAATTATGATTTCCTACCATGATCGATGACTGGACTTCGATTTTTGAATGTAGGTTGGCCCAATATTCCAGGTGACTCGTAGTAGATGGGGGAGAGCCTAACCGTGGGGAACATTTTCCAGCTCATGGACACAATCTGTTGTGCAAACGTTATGGGTTGTTCCTCCATGGAGGTTTTGATCTGTCTCATTTCACCTTTATTGAAACTTCCAGGAACAAGTTGGTCATCAAAAGACCTGCATGAGACCGAATATCTTTCAATTTCACCAACAGACAACCCTCAGCATATTGATCCTGGAACTATTTCCTCTTCATTACCTAAAAAATATTTTGCACTGAGCATCCTCATGATGTTCCTACCGAACAATAGTTCTTCCAGATAACTCTTTGATTGGAAACACTAATGGCAATAAACCAGCTATATCACAGTTGGTCTTTATCGAATTTGGCTGCCAAGAGTCTAATCACATTAAGAGTTCTTCGTTCCTTTGCAATTGAAGGAGGATCTCAGCTGAAATGCACCAGCAGCGTGTGACAAACATTACAAAGTCTTGATGGCCTTTGCCTTGGTCCAATTTTGCACAATATTATTCAGGCACGACTGACAGAAGATTTGACTGCAATGTCGACAATTTTGCTGTTGGTCATGAAACATACACATATGTGTTAAACTGCTTGTTGTGCAACTGTTCCTCTTTTTCTTTGTATTCCTGTAACCTCTTTTTCTTTGTATTCCTGTAGTTCATCGTCTGTTGTTATAGTTTATTTCTTCATCATTCAACCAATTCTAACCTGTTTGTGTCTACATGCCTCTTCTCCTCACTGTCATTCCAAATTCTTCAGCAAGAACTTCGTCAGCAGAACCTCTGTTTGATAATGCTGCCCTGACTTGTTTTATCATATTATAATCCATTCCATCTGGAAATTCAACTTCTTCTACCTCTGTTTCATCAAGAACTGCTTCGCGCCAGCGCAAGGACTTACTCAAGTAATTTTCATCATATGCTGCTTGTCGTTGAATTTGATTGTGTCTTGATAAACCATGAGCTATCCTCTTCAACTCTTCAGCTTGTCTGTTTTTCTGTTCATAACGTTTGTCATATCATCTTTGAGAGAATTTGTGGTGATTTTTGTTATGCTTTCAGCTTGAATTTAATTTTGAACAATCGTCAGTTTCTCTGCTGCTTTTTTCTAAAGCGCTGTTCATCTGACACATCTTGATAGGCGTCATCTTGGAATAATGCCAAGGCCTATTAAGTTCATTTCCATCTAAAAAAATCTATCATTTGTCAACAATAGTAATTTTGTCATCGATCATTTCATCGCAGCATACACAGCATATGATTTTGGCATGGAAGAGGAATAACTGAACAGCAACGCCCTTCTGATAGGTTCCTTAACAAACAATCTTTGTGTCTGTTGAAAAAATAAAATTCCTCCCCAATTCACTTTTCACTGATGTTTGATGCTGGTTAGAAATACTACTGCCATTTTCACTGAACAATTTTCTTGTCTGTAAGGTACGCTAGTGATGCCATTCCTAGAAATCACAGCATTATTCGATCTGGTGAGGTGCTGAAGTACATTGAGTTTTTGACGACCCAAATCGGAGTCACCGTTAACACTGAGAGATTCGATCCTACTGATTCCTGCCTGCCAACTCCCGACGTCTTTTCGAGAGTATATCATTCTCGTCGGTTTCACAATCCAGATCACCAGCTTTTCGTTTTGATCCAATTCCACTCGCCTTGTAAAACAGCGTTCTGGATATTTACCTGGAAAAAAATAAGTTCTCACAAAGCAACTTTCTTATGTCAACTTTCTTTCTTATATCAAAATCTAAAAAATAATAACATGTAACTTATCTGATCTGACATCAAGAGGTTCCTTTTATATATTATATACATAATATAAACTGATGATGTTTGATGTTGTTCCGTTGGACTGCGCCAGACCGCGCGAACTAACTTGCAACTAACTCGAGCAGATCTCACAGCTGAGCTCACTCAAGAGCGTACATGCGCAGTCAGCCGGCCCAAGCCGGCCGCTCTGCTCTCCGCAGGGATGCAACAATATACATTTATATCACAGCTGAGCTCACTCGAGAGCGTACATGCGCAGTTGGGCGCAGTGCAGTAGCAGTTCAGTTGCATCAGTATACATATATGTATCTTGGACGTAATATACTCTACGCTGAGGAGTGACTTGCGCTGGGCTGTGAACCAGTCGGGCGTAATATACGTCACATGTGGAAGTGTGTAAAAATTTTGAGGAGCTCTGGGCACTTCGTCTGCTAGTCGACTCAAACTCCTAGTCTCAAATATAACTAAAGCTATTTCGATTAAACTTTTCTGACAAAAGTAATCGCAAGTGACCGTAGTTCTTGCTTATAACTGTTGCAAGACTGCGGGACAGCGGTAAAAGAAAAATAATTAAAAAAGTGAGGTTGAACACGAAATTGGGCTGTATATAATGGCTAGTCGCGTCCCCTCGTGCGCTTGCTGCGCATACTTGTCGTCGGTGGCGCTGACGCGCCACCTGATATTGTCGTATCTGAAGGTAATTTAGTAGGTCAACTCGTAATTTCGTATGTAAATACCCTATTGTTAACCTTGCGGTTAACATGTTGATCTTCATGAGTCAATATTCGTGTTAATCCACGTTAATCCCGAGGTTAACACATTAATCCTCGTGAATTAATCATTGTGTTAACCCTCATGTTAATCTTGCTATTGATCGTGTTAACTATTTTCACCATGTTGTTAACCATGTTAAACAGGTTGTTTATCGTGTTAAAAGTAATTGCGTACGTTGGTTTTTATATTTTGATAGTGCCTGTGATAATTTATATTTTGATAGAATGTTAATCCTGACGGAAGGGACGATCATTAAATAACAGGGTATTAAAAAAAAATGTTTTATGCTATGATCCGGTGTAGGAAGAAGAGAAGGATCTATTCAAATTTTTCTCTTTCGGTATCCATTTAGATTCTTTTAAAAACATTCGACAGCACCTTGTGTTATCATCGCAGATCGCCTCTAACTCTGCGAGCTATATTACTACGATCTAACATCAAATGCAAACAAACACAAATTGAACGCTCAAACAGAAGCAAGCAACCACAAATCGAGCGTTCCCCACCAGGGATGCCAAAATGTCGTGTCCGGCCTGAAGGGCGGACTAGTATTATAAAGAAAGAAAGAGAAACGCTCTAGGCCCTGGCCTTTCTTGTGCCTGCTTACCTCTGAAGATCGGCTTCCTGGCGATTAACAGCATGCAGTCAGTTCAATCTGATTAACTCTTGTTTATTATTCCGCAGACGTAAAGGTTTAAGTCAGTCTCGAGGATCAACAAGCTAGCCTCAAAGATTAACACGTTAATCACGAAGATTAACACGTTAATCCCGAAGATTAACACGTTAATCAAGAAGATTAACACGTTAATCCGGGGTGGTGAGTTGATACGTTAATCACGGAGATTAACACGTTAATCGTAAAGATTAACACGCTAATCACAAAGATTAACACATTATTCGCAAGGGTTAACACGTGAAGCGAGATCGGGAATGTTATAGTTATGCATTTACTTTAAGAATACAATTATTAGACGGAGAGAGGGAAAATTCAGAAGAGTAGATGTAATTATTATTAGGTTTATTATAATATATAGAGAAATGGAGAAATACAATATCAGGTGGCGCGTCAGCGCCACCGACGACAAGTATGCGCAGCAAGCGCTCGTGGGGACGCGACTAGCCATTATATACAGCCCAATGTCGTGTTCAACCTCACTTTTTTAATTATTTTTGTTTTACCGCTGTCCTGCAGTCTTGTAACAGTTATAAGCAAGAACTACGGTCACTTACGATTACTTTTGTCAGAAAAGTTCCATCGAAATCGCGTTGGTTATATTCGAGAATAAAAGATTGAATCGGCTAGCAGACGGAGTGCGCGAGAGCGCTTGAAAATTCGTCAACATTTCAAGATTTCAAGAGTACGCTATAGATATACACGCAAGCGAGCGAGCGAGCGCCAGCGGTGCCCAGTGCTGAGAGGGTGACGGCCGGTGAAGTTGGTTACCACTGCGACCGGTCGACTGCGCATGTACTTATATTTTGCACGCTCTCTCTCGCTCTTCGAGTGGAGCAGTCGAACTCAGCTGTGATAGTTACAGGTTAGTTCGCGCGGTCTGACGCAGTCCAACGGAACAACATTTGTCAGATAAGTTATATATTACTTTTTGGGATTTGTGATTTTATTTTATTACGTCTAGAGGGTCTCGTAAGAGTGTTGCTTTGAGAAAACTTATTTTTTTCTAGGTAAGTAATCAAAACGCTGGTTTACAAGGCGAGTCAGTTGAACTTTAGAAAGAAAGCAGCAAAGAAATTGATGATCGTTCAAAATTAAATTCAAGCTACAGCGTAACAAAAATCACCACAAATTCTCTCAAGAATAAACTGTCAGCCAAAAAAGTTCTAGATGCTCTTGCTGAAGGATTTGGAATGACAGTGAGGAGAAGAAACATGCAGACACTGGCAAGATTGAATTGGTTAAATGATGAAGTAATAAACTACAATATCACAAACTTTGTCAAACAACATCCCAGAGGCCAGAGCAAGATAATGATGGCTGCTGGTGAATCTATCAATCCCTTCTGGACGGTATTTGCCCGACCACCAGTCGTATAAACTATACATGTGTATAGTTTATACGATTACACAGACTTATAGTTTTGCAGAGCATAGTTTTTCTTAAATCATTTCTCCATAGCAACAGAGTTGAAGGTTTGACTAATAGTTCATTAGATATTGACTCGCATATCGAACTTGAAGCTGTCACTACCAAGAATAATATTATGGCAGTCACTTCTGCAACATCGACTATTCAAGCAGATGCTGAAGCCATCGTCAAAGTGCTTGAGGTAAATTTTAGTAAAATTTTGTCAACAATTAAAATCTTGATGTTCATTGAATGGACTGAATTTTACATTTCATGTTTTAATTTAGGATGAAGATACCAACGTTGCATCAGTAGCTGCAACTAATCAATTGAATGCTGAAAACCACATTGAATTAACCGATGGTCAACAAACTTTGAATTTACTACTGTAGATGGACATCAAGAGAGACTTGTAACTTCATTAAGCATAGTTACAATGCAGTTAAATCCAGGAGAATACCTATCTATTGCTTAATTATATTTACTGAAATCATCAAGATCAAATTGAATTAGAATTATAATCGACTATTCAAGCAGATGCTGAATAATATTGTGAAAAGTGGACCAAAGCAAAGGCCATCAAGAATTTGTAATGTTTGTCACACGCTGCTGGTGCAAGAGACAGCTCCATATTTTAGCTGATTACAAAAAAACGAAGAACTCTCAATGTGATTATCTTTCTTAGATTACGCAATCGGTGCAATACCAATTCAGAAAGAATAGACAGTATACCGGTATAAAAAGGTTCTTACAAAAATGACTTTTCAAGTATTTTTCATTAGTGATTACATTCGTTAACTAAATA
Source organism: Aphelinus atriplicis (assembly GCA_020882685.1). Taxonomy (NCBI): domain Eukaryota; kingdom Metazoa; phylum Arthropoda; class Insecta; order Hymenoptera; family Aphelinidae; genus Aphelinus; species Aphelinus atriplicis. The sequence continues at coordinate 20,144 of JAJGQD010000247.1, forward strand.
TTATTATCCAATGTGATGTGCTAAGGGGTTACAGTTACAGGATGCTATGAGGAACATAGTTCAAAAAATTTTCCAACCTGTACAGATTTGTGAAAATTTGGATGAAAAAAGAGTATATCTGTAACTCGATAGAAGTATAAAAGTGATAGAACTCGATAGTGTATAGAAGTGAACGTTAACCCTGGTTACATTTAACAGACTCAAGTGATAAAAGAGAGTAATTGTCAAGTATTTGTAAATATGAGACTGTACTAATTAAAGTTAAATGTTGTTTGAAAAATTAAAGCTTTTGAATGTACCTACTCTGATTTAATTGTACATAGAAAATTTTCAAATTTTACCATGAGTTTGTAAAAATTTGGATGAAAAAAGAGTATATCTGTAACTCGATAGAAGTATAAAAGTGATAGAACTCGATAGTGTATAAAAGTGAACGTTAACCCTGGTAACATTTAACAGAGTCAAGTGATAGAAGAGAGTAATTGTCAAGTATTTGTAAATTTATCAGTTTTTTAAACATTTTATTTTGGGTTTATATATAATTAAATGATCTTAGAAACATTCTTCTCTCTATAGTGCAATTACTGTAAGATTTGATTCAATTACCAATTAGCTTTATATATGAGAGTATGGACTCATTTTCGAGTAACCGGCCTAGTACCATAGCTCGCCTGTAGATGGCGAGGCGTTGAGTCGCGCGTGTATAAGGTATAGCGCGGCGCTCTCTCGCAAGAGAGTCGGCGTTCTACCGTCTATATAAGGGAGCTTGGACATTAGACTACCCCGCGCCTTCGCGGTCAATCCCAGTCTCCAATCGGTCATTCCATATTGGAGTACAATTTTTTGAATAATATTTCGTGAACCAGAAGTGATATGGCCGGTAAACTATTAGATTAAGACGGACCCAAGTCGTACGTCAGAATCAGTTTGCCAATAAGCCTAACACGGGCAGAAAGTAAAGTTGGATCTATGAAACATATTGTTACAATTGTCAAGCCATGCGTTCGCTTCCTAACCCTGATATCTTCACAGGTTCAAAGTTCCAATAAAATGAACAGCTATCTGCATTTCTGTATTTAAACATGCCCCAATGGAGGTAGCTCTGGTATCCATCTAATCTAATATATACCTCCCCTAAAACCATTCTTTACTCGTGAACTCGTTGTACGTTTCTTTAAAGGTTTGCCTATCTTCCATCAGAAATATATTATCAAAGCAATGTTTCGTTTCAGTTGTATTTAGTATTCTAGAAGAAAAACCAAGAAGAAAAGTAAGAATACATTTTTTCGATTCGAGGCTCATGTCTCTTACAATCACGTTATAAACAAATGGAATCCAGTGATATCAGGGAAGTCGATTCACTTTGGTTGCAATTTGTTTAAATAATTATTGTATATACATTGGATTTTGAATAAAGAGAAAATAGGGGTATTTTTTTCAAAAAAGCACGCAACCCCGCAATTAGTTTTCATCCCATGGTGATAGCGTGAGCATTGGACGAAGCCACTTTTTCTCGGTTTTACTGAATTCCAATTGTTTATAACGCGATAGCCAGAAAAATAAGAACGACGAATAAATTCGGGCTTGGTGGACTATCCCAAGATGATATTGCGAGAAAAAAATTCCACGCTCCCCGGGCTGGATTTGAACCAGCGTCCTCCTGATCTCCGGTCAGTTGCGATATCCACTACGCCACCGGGAAGACGGCAGCTCTCCACATCCCTGGAGCATGAATTCATTTTCCCGCAAAAAAATGTATTCCACGTTTTTTTTCTTGATTTTTCATGCAGATTCGATTGACACCATTACTTTCTCGAATTTACGAATTTGGGTGCAATTTGTTTAAATAATTATTGTTTAAACAATTGGAAATGGAAAAAGAAAAGACACGGGTATTTTTTTTCAAGAAAACACGTGATCCAAAAATTAGTTTTATGATATCTCCGCTGGTCTGGCCATGGGCCTTCATGGGTTAATATGGTCAAAAAATTATGCCAGTGAATCAGATAGCACAAGCAATTTTATTTTTCATAGTAAAAATTCACCTTTGAAAAAGATATACTTAACGACAAGTATATTCCTCATCCTGTGGTTCGTTGTTGGATAAATTTTCAATCAACTAAATGTTTTTAGGTAGAATTAATTATATTTTTTTTGTAAATATATAAATGCTTAAGCGACTGAATTTTTTTGAGTGGGTAAAAATTGCAAGATGTCTTTTAGTTCTTTTTCTATTTAAATACATTTAAAATAATAATTACAGAATATGAAGCCTTCTTTCTGCTTCATGTTTTTTTGCTACGGATTTCAAACTGATTTATTTAATATACAGTTATATCAAGCATCATCCAACTAGTATGGTTATCCAACAATAGAATGAATATTTTTCAAATTACACTTAATTATTGTAGTTACTAATGTTAAGATGGAAAATAACTCGAATCACAAATTTATGTCAAGTACTAATATAATTTTGAAGAGTTTAAGCTCAAAAATTATATAAATGGTGGAAATAAAATAAAATACACCATTTGCATTTTTATTTCTCATAGAAAAATATTTACCTTTGAAAAAGGTATACGTTGACGACAAGTAGGTTTCGTATCCCATAGTTCATTGTTGAATAAATTCTTATGCGAATAAATTTTTTATAGAAAAAGAAATATGAAAATGTCTGTTTGATCTTAGTCTATTCAAGTGTATGTAAGAGAATAATATGATTCAAATCGAATATATCATTTGAAATTATCACTTCAATAGACATTTTTACCAATATACTATCGTTATATATTCCAGTTCATTTTGTCAATTATGTCCCAAGAAAGTAATGAAATCTAGAATCTGATGCCAAGTATTCAACTGGTGTGATTATCCTACCACCAAACAAATATTTTTGCAAATTACACTCACAATCAATTATATGTCAAGTAAAATCTACCAAATCTTGCTACATTTTGATCCTTGAATAAATTATATTGCGGTAAAATATTTCAGTAAGTGGAATTCTCTGTTACGGATTTCGAACTAATAATCTTGAATATCAATTTGCTAATGTTAAGATAAGAAAGTACTGAAATCTCGAGCAATTTTTCTTCGTCATAGTAAAAAATGGACCTTTGAAAAAGGTATACGTGGACGACAAGTATGTTCCGTATCCCTATAGTTCGTTGTTGAATAAATTCTTATGCGACGTAAATAGAAAATGACTTAAAAAATGACTGTTTGATCTCAGTCCATCCAAATGCATGTAAAATAATAATATGATTCAAATCTAATATATCTTTGAAAATACAGATGTATCATTTCAATAGACATCTTTACCAACACACTATTGTTATATGTTCCAGTATATTATTTCAATGATGACATGAGAAAGTAGCGAAATCTAGCATCAACTGACAAGTATCCAACAGTGTGGATAGCCTATACAGAAATAGTATTTTTTCAAAGTACACCCTAAAGCAATTGTTGCACGATCTGTTATCAAATATCAATGAACTCCATATCAATTCACTCATGTTCGGATAGAATGTACTGAAATTCAGAATCTATGTCAAGTAGTCACATACATTTCAAATACATCTACCAATGTTGAGATAGAAAGTACTGAAATCACAATTCTATGTCAAGCAGTTAAAAAACTAGTATGTACCACTTTGGAAGGGTTCAGTATTAAATTCATAATAATTTGAAATCCAATAAAATACTCCATTATCGAAATTATCTTTCTCATAGTACAAGTAACGATTTTCACTAGAATCTCAAATCCCAATAATAACTACATGAATGAAACTTTTTACATTACAATTCTTAACGTTTGAATGTTACAATTCTACATCATGATATTATTTTCATTCTTCAATTGAAATGTATTTATTTTGTTTCACTTCTTTTTTCCATTTTTTTCAGTCAATGGAATTAACAAATGCATACTTGCCACGGGCCCGTCGCTCACAGTTTCCGATGAAATTCATCTACGGTACGATTCTTTCATGCGAATTCATTTCATTCAAAAAAACTAGCTCCTGTTTGTAATATAGAAAATGCTGATCAAACACGGAAAGAAAAGTATGAAAATTTTGATGCTCAATGCTTCTTGAATCTATATTTCTGCAAGTAACAAAGGCGATAAATCAATTTCCATCCTTCAAACATGTCTTAAACATCCTTTGGTAAAATCTTTTGTATGTTCATCGTACTCATCGAGTATTTTCACCCCTATTGAAGAACATCTAAAACTCATTCGAGGAACAGAATATTATTTTTTTAAAAAATTTTCAAGACAGTATATTCTAGCTATGAACACCTTTATCTCTGATTTGCAAGAAAATTCGCCAAGAGATCGATATTCCTCAGATATTATTTTGACATACAGCCTCGTGAAAACACAATGAGTTTTATCGAATCTTGAGTCAATAGTAATTTGAGCGAGAAAACTTATCCGGATATTTTATATATTGTAAGTTTACATATACAAAAAAGCATTTTCAGGATAGAGGGTTAACTTTTATTGGTATTGAAAGTAAAAATAAAATACAAATACACTGCCCATCGAGAAACTGTGAGACAACGGGCCCGTGGCAAGTATGCATTTGTTAATTCCATTGACTGAAAAAAATGGAAAAAAGATTTTATAATATACTCGGTAGTATCGTACGATATTATGATATTACGCTAAGTCGCGAAGGGGCGATATAACTCATACTATACTTATACTAACCGTATGAGGTTCCAAGTCATACGTTTATTTAAACAAATAGTATAATTATTATAGATAACGGTACGAGTTTCCAAGTCGTACAATAAGGAGAAATAAAATATATATAAAATTTTAAAATAACTTATCCTTACAATCCCGACTTGTTTAGTCGACTGGCGATAATAATGGCGCACGCAATTTAAACAATCACTACGTCCTTTCACTTAAATTACACTTATTGTCACTAAAACTTAAAGTCACTAAGGCGGAGGTTTTCGAGGTCGTCCTCTTGACGTCGCGTCCAACGACGGGTAACCAGAGCTTCTTCTACACCTGCACGAGACGGCTGGGTGGATAGTTAGTACTACGAGTCCGCAAGGGAGCTCGTATTTAATGTCTCGGCTCGTGTCAGGTGCAGCAGTCAGCTCGATCTGTCGCCCAATCGGGGAGCGCGACGCGTCAATCGGGCGATCGCGAAATCCTCCGTCTGTACATTTTTCCGGCCGATGCCGATGACCGCTGGCCTTCCGCGGCACGTGCACGTGACGCTACAGGAATAAGGAGCTGAGCTCCGTCAGGGCAACAAAATCAATTCAACAATAAATTATAATTCAATCAGAAAAAATTCAGGAGGAATAAGGAGTTGTAAACTCCGTCAGGGGACTGCGCAAAATTGATTCAGCAGAGTGATCACTGCTGTTATGCTGATCACGGCTCGTTCACGGCTCAGGAATTCGCACCATGAGCCTGGCCGCTGATGTAAACACGCGTGGCACAGCACCTGCCGGCGTACGTGAACACGCGAGGCAACAACACTTGCCCCGCGCCGCGTTCTCGCGCTCACCGCCAAGGTCGCTTCGCGGTAACTCGCGACAACGAATTTCTCCGCCCGAATCAAATATAATTTTTCACGCTCGTTCCAATTTTTATCACGCGAATTTTCACTTTCTCGCGCACGCACTCTCCTCTCGATTTTCCCACTCCCGATCACGACCGCGAAACTCGCGTTCGGGGCGCCAATCTGTGACCTGGTGCCCGTTCGCACCAGGTTACACGAAAGACTGGCTCTACCGCGGGCACTCCGTATTTATTACGGGAGCCAGGAGTGCCACGGCTAGCTCTCGCTCGGGAGCACGGGGGGATCTCTCGGGGGGGGGGGGGGGACGGCCGCGCGCGGAGACTCGAAACGGGGTCTACCCGCGCGCTTCGCTTGGCCGTAACGTCGGGGGGGACCCGAGGGGAGAGGCCCGGGCCAGGGCCGGAGCCCGTCGTTCTTGAGAGTGTGTTGGCGCGCTCGCCAACACACACGTTCTCGCAGGGGGGGGGGTGACACCGGGGCCGCGACGCGCACACCAAACCTCTCTCTCGGCCGCTCGTTCTCTCGCTGCTCTCTCGGCTCTGCTGCTGGCTCTGCTGCTGGCTGCTGGTGGTCGCGTCCTCGTCGGCCTCGGCGTCCCCGGTACACACGTGCATACACGCTCACGGTCACGTCACGCACACTCTCGGGGCTCGGCAACTTGGGGTCTCGCGCGCGTCGCGTGTTGAGGGCTGCGGGCACCGGACGAGAATTGTCGTCCACCTCGTGCTCACTCCCGGCCTCGCGCCGCCGGAACTCTCGCGCGCCGCGGCTCGCGTACCGGCCGGATCGGAGAGGGGCCGCCTCTCCGTCTACAGTGACGGGTTTCCCCGTCACATCTATCTATCTTAAGTGTCTGATCACGTGGGTGCTTTCAAATTTCCTGAAATCACGCTACAGATACTTAAGAAGGCCATTGTCATAACAAGGTCACAGGCTGTGGGTGTTGATGGGATTCCTCAGCGATTTGTTTCTGTGGTTCTCCTATCTTTCGGACCCTATCTTGTTGGAATCTTCAACCTCTGGTTATCTCAGTCTGTCTTCCCTGGCATGGGGAAGCAATATCTAGTACTTCCTCTTAACAACGTGCCCTCATGCCATGAGTGAGTACATCACTCCTTACAGGCGACAGTTTTGCTGACTGACCAGCGCTGATCGTACAGAGTACTTTTCAGCATGTACTCTCGATAAAATTCTGGCGCTAGGCAGGCTGGCTTACCTTGCCAACCGTTATCAATTATTTAATTCCCAAAGGCCTGTGAGGGATGTTTGTCAAAGGCCCCCGGTCGTCTCCTCGTTTTGGCTAGAGTGGACGTGTTCCTCATTTTGCATTAGCTCGACCTACATCTGGAACAATCTGCCTAATCGCATTCGCAACCTCATTTGATCAATTTGAGCTTTGCATCTTCGAACATATTCCTTGACAGAGAAGGCTTTCTCCCCCCCCCCTTAACACCTAACCATCACTCATGTCAATCTAATTCACTCATTCTCACTTTATTTGCTCACTCTAACTCCATTAACACTTACTTCAGCCATTATTTTATGTTACTCGTTCACACCTATAACTATATATATTCAATCTTGAAACCTGCAAAATTATTGTACAACATCAGGTGGCGCGTCAGCGCCTCCGACGACAAGTATGCGCAGCAAGCGCACGAGGAGACGCGACTAGCCATTATATACAGCCCAATTTCGTCTTCAACCTCACTTTTTTAATTATTTTTTTTTACCGCTGTCCCCCAGTCTTGCAACAGTTATAAGCAAGAACTACGGTTACTTACGATTACTTTTGTCAGAAAAGTTTCATCGAAATAGCTTTCATTATATATGAGAATAGAAGTTCAAATTCACTAGCAGACGAAGTGCCCACGAGCTCCTCAAAAATTCTTCCACACTTCCACATGTTACGTATATTACGTCCGATTGGTTCACAGCCCACGGCAGGTCACTCCTCAGTGTAGCGTATATTAAGTCCAACACACATATATGTATATTGATGCAACTGAACTGCTACTGCACTGCGCCCGACTGCGCATGCACGCTCTCGAGTGAGCTCAGCTGTGAACTGTGAGATCTGCTCCAATCTGCTCAAGTTAGTTGCAGGTTATAGATCGCGCGGTCTGGCGCAGTCCAACGGAACAACATTAAAATCATCAGTATATATTAAAATGTTCTCAACGGGGTCAGGCTCTACCCCGTCTACCACCTACGTCACCTGAATATTGTTGGGCAAACTTGAAGTTGAAGAGTTGCATCTCAGTTAGGTGCTGACTCGTATCTCTTAATTCAGAAATGGATGATAGTTCTTCAAAGAGTAAACGGTATGTATGTGAAAAATTCATTATCTCAGATAAATTTTCCTTGTTAAATTGTGGTTGGATATACTCAAAATCTTGTTTACAGACGGATGAAGATGCTGAATCATTACGTTCTTTGGTTGTGCCATTAGAAGAATAAATAAAAGCATTGAAAGAAAATCTAAGAACAACAGACGATAAATTACAGAAATACAAAGAAAAAGAGGAATAGTTGCACAATAAGCAATTGAAGGCAAAAGAAAGTGGTTCTTGGGAAAATACGTGTGATAAGTGTTTTAATCATAAAGCTCAACTCCGAAGAATGCAAATGGAAACCAGAGAACTTAGTAAGAATGTACAAGAAACTGAGTAAATGTTACTAACTCAAAAACAGGGTCTGATGAAAGAAGTAGAGTTTAGAAAAGTTTTCTTCCTAAATCTACTTGAGGAAAGTGAGAAATTTGTCGTAAAATCAACCCATGATATTAAGAATTTGGCTGTGGAACTTCTAGAGAAATGCACCAAGATCACTCCGCCAATCAATGAAGGCATTGACAATGATGATGCAAAGGTCGATCATACGAAGATTGATGATGCAAAGAATACTATTGGAGGGGAGCGACCATCTCCCGTAGTTGAAGAACATTTTGAAGAAGAAGTTAGTGATATTAAAGAAGGTAAA
>JAJGQD010000248.1:0-27540 GCA_020882685.1 Aphelinus atriplicis
TATGTCAAACTGTATTTTTTAATATACATAAATTCATTCATTATATACCAGAACTAACTAAATCTGAGCATATGAAAGTAGAAAAATCAATTTATATTTGTCCTGGCAAGTTCACATTGATTCTCTTTAAATATACAGGTTTTGTTTTGGTTTTCAAATTTTCCTCTTCGTTCAGCTGATAAACTCCTCTTAGATGCTAATTCAACAGTCAGCCTGCGATTCTTTGGAACCCCATCTGGAAATCTATCTTTCTTCTTTTTTGCAGCTGCTCTTTGCAGCTAAATCCATGATTCAATCAGCCACATTCTGTCGCCCAAGTCCTGTAAAGCTCTGTGAAGCCCACCGTCCGCGAGATTCTTCTCATCTCACCATGTGTCTCTCGATGTTCAACTTTTTCGAACATCGAGAGGAATCGCGACCCCGGGTGTTTCCGTGTTTTAATTACCTATTCAAACTGAAGATCCCAAAATGGTATATGTACTAGTTATATTTATTGTAGCTGATTTTCATCTCAAAACATTGGTAAATTAAGATTGAAAAAGGAAATTGCTGTTACGATTATAACAGCAATTAAAATATCTAGATCCTAAAATATCTACATTCGTATCTTATCATCACAAATAATTTGAATCAATATCCAGTATGAAACACAAGTATTGGAAAACACGTTATTCACAGTGATGGGTACTAACTCAACATTTCTAAATGGAATAAACTTTGTCTCATTCATTCTAATCGAATTTTCCATGATAATTGGGTCAATTGAGATTGATGAACTGGATCACTGTTTCGTCTCCTCCTCGAAAATTACTATGAATATATTTGAGAACACATTTTTCGTAATGATTGAATTTGTATAACAATCATTTCTGATTACAGTCTTGAAGCATTGGAAAATGGTTCATTTTGTTTCCATTTCTTTGTATTCTATTCCTTACCGGCTAGACCTCCTAGACCTTGCCGGCGAGTGAGGAATAGAATACAAGAAATGGAAACAAAATGAACCATTTTCCAATGCTTCAAGACTGTAATCAGAAATGATTGTTATACAATTTCAATCATTACGAAAAATGTGTTCTCAAATATATTCATAGTAATTTTCGAGGAGGAGACGAAACAGTGATCCAGTTCATCGATCTCAATTGACCCAATTATCATGGAAAATTCGATTAGAATGAGTGAGACAAAGTTTATTCCATTTAGAAATGTTCAGTTAGTACCCATCACTGTGAATAACGTGTTTTCCAATACTTGTGTTTCATACTGGATATTGATTCAAATTATTTGTGATGTATTATTTAAATGTATGTACCGTTAACCTATCGTTACTCGTCAGAAACTTATACTTTTCTCCAGAAAGGTTTTATAATACTTAATTTGATAATTTTTGATAATTATTCAAGTTTAAGAGTCCCCCGATAATATATAAACAATGATTAACAAATGTATGTACCGTTAACCTATCGTTACTCGTCAGAAACTTATACTTTTCTCCAGAAAGGTTTTATAATACTTAATTTGATAATTTTTGATTATCATTCAAGTTTAAGAGTTCCCCGATAATCTAAGATTATTCTTGTGCTTCGTAAATAATGAATTTGTGTATGTCTTCACATATATGATTTGAATCATATTATTATTTTACATGCATTTGGATGGAGTGAGATTAAACAGTCATTTTCAAAGTCATTTTCTATTTACGTAGCATAAGAATTTATTCAACAACGCACTATAGGGATACGGAACATACTTGTCGTCCACGTATACCTTTTAGAAGGTCCATTTTTTACTATGACGAAGAAAAATTGCTCGAGATTTCAGTACTTTCTTATCTTAACATTAGCAAATTGATATTCAATGTTATTAGTTCGAAATCCGTAACAGAGAATTCGACTTACTGAAGTATTTTACCGCAATATAATTTATTCAAGGATCAAAATGTAGCAAGATTTGATGTATTTTACTTGACATATAATTGATTGTGAGTGTAATTTGCAAAAATATTTGTTTGGTGGTAGGATATTCACACCAGTTGAATACTTGGCATCAGATTCTACATTTCATTACTTTCTTTGGTCATAATTGACAAAATGAACTGGAATATATAACGATAGTGTATTGGTAAAAATGTCTATTGAAGTGATATTTTTAAATGATATATTCGATTCGAATCATATTATTTTCTTACATACACTTGAGTAGACTAAGATCAAACAGACATTTTCATATTTCTTTTTCTATAAAAAAATTTATTCGCATAAGAATTTATTCAACAACGAACTATGGGATACGAAACCTACTTGTCGTCAACGTATACCTTTTTCAAAGGTAAATATTTTTCTATGAGAAATAAAAATGCAAATGGTGTATTTTATTTTATTTCCACCATTTATATAATTTTTGAGCTTAAACTCTTCAAAATTATATTAGTACTTGACATAAATTTGTGATTTGAGTTATTTTCCATCTTAACATTAGTATAACTACAATAATTAAGTGTAATTTGAAAAATATTCATTCTATTGTTGGATAACCATACTAGTTGGATAATGTTTGATATTACTGTATATTAAAAAAAAAAATAAATCAGTTTGAAATCCGTAGCAAAGAAACATGAAGCAGAAAGAAGGCTTCATATTCTTTAATTATTATTTTAAATGTATTTAAATAGAAAAATAACTAAAAGACATCTTGCAATTTTTACCTTCTCAAAAAAATTTAGTCGCTTAAGCATTTTTATATTTACAAAGAAATATAATTAATTCTACCTAAAAACATTTAGTTGATTGAAAATTTATCCAACAACGAACCACAGGATAAGGAATATACTTGTCGTTAAGTATATCTTTTTCGAAGGTGAATTTTTACTATGAAAAATAAAATTGCTTATGCTATCTGATGCACTGGCATAATTTTTTGACCATATTAACCCATTAAAGCCCATGTCCAAACCAGCGGAGATATCATAAAACTAATTATTGGATCACGTGCTTTTTTGAAAAAAAATACCTGTGTTTTTTCTTTTTCCATTTCCAATTGTTTAAACAATAATTATTTAAACAAATTGCACCCAAATTCGTAAATTCGAGAAAGCAATGGTGTCTATCGATTCTAGATGAAAAACCAAGAAAAAAACGTGAAACACATTTTTTTGATTTGAGGCTTATTTTTTCTGGCAATCGCGTTATAAACAATTGGAATTCAGTAAAACCGAGAAAAAGTAGCTTCTGCCAATGCTTACGCTATCACCATGGGATTAAAACTGATTGCGGAATTGCGTGCTTTTTTGAAAAAAATACCCCTATTTTCTCTTTTTTCCAAGATCCAATGTTTATACAATAATTATTTAAACAAATTGCACCCAAAGTGAATCGACTTCCCTGATATCACTGGATTCCATTTGTTTATAACGTGATTGTAAGAGACATGAGCCTCGAATCGAAAAAATGTATTCTTACTTTTCTTCTTGGTTTTTCTTCTAGAATACTAAATACAACTGAAACAAAACAATATTGCTTTGATAATATAATTTCTGATGGAAGAGTAGCGAACCTTTAAAGAAACGTACAACGAGTTCACGTATAAAGAATGGTTTTAGGGGAGGTATATATTAGATGGATACCAGAGCTACCTACATCGGGGCATGTTTAAATACAGAAATGTAGAAAGCTGTTCATTTTATTGAAACTTCGAACCTGTGAAAATATCAAGGTTATGAAGCGAACGCATGGCTTGAAAATGGTAACAATATGTTTCATAGATCCAACTTTACTTTCTGCCCGTGATAGGCTTATTGGCAAACTGATTCTGACGTACGACTTGGGTCCGTCTTAATTATATAGTTTACCGGCCATAATACATCTGTGTCACGAAATATTATTCAAAAAAGTGTACTCCAATATGGAATGACCAAATTGGAGACTGGGATTGACCACGAAGGCCCGAGTTGATCCAATGTCCAAGCTCCCTTATATAGACGGTAGAACGCCGACTCTCTTGCGAGAGAGCGCCGCGCTATACCTTATACACGCGCGACTCAACGCCTCGCCATCTACAGGCGAGCCACGGTACTTGGCCGGTTACTCGAAAATGAGTTCATACTCTCATATATAAAGCTAATTAGTAATAGAATCAAATCTTACAGTAATTGCACTATTGAGAGAAGAATGTTTCTAAGATTATTTAATTATATATAAACACAAAATAAAATGTTTAAAAAACTGATAAATTTACAAATACTTGAGAATTACTCTCTTTTATCACTTGACTCTGTTAAATTATCACCGCCGTATTTATTATTAAATAATTAATATACTGGCCATAGGGCCTAGAGCATGATAACAATTGAAAGGGTTGCGCGCACGAGATGGTGAGGCTCGTGTGCGCGGGAGTAGGATCTTGAGCGGGAACAGTGTGGCAAATAAAAACTACGATGGTTCTGACGAACACAAAGTTTATTTAATTCTAGGGGAGGAAGTTACACAGAAGGGCAACGAGCCCTGGGTCGCGTCTCGCGGGCCGGAGCGAGAGAGAGCGTGAACGCGTGTTGGCCGGGAGAGAGAGAGATGGCGATCGGACGGCACTTACTCGGCGATGCTCCGGCGCTAGACGGTCCTCGTCCTCGACTCGGCCTCGGCGTGCGGTAGTGAAACGGGTGACGTGGGGTTCGGTCCGCAGGTGTCCTCGGGGTCGCGATTGCCCGGGCGGTCTCGTGGATTCGAGGGCTCGTGGTATCGCGCACGAGGGCCGGCAATAAACTAAATACCTCCGCCGCGCGCTCGGCCGGCCGAGCTCGCTTCGGCCGTCTTCGGCTGACGTCACGCGGCGCGCGGATTGAATCTCGTTCGCGACGCGGTCTCTCTCTCTCTTACGTTGTCGGCAGCGCTGGCTCTCTCGCTGGACGCTGAAACATGACTAATATTTACAAATAATACACTATTATAGAGAGAGATATCACAGGGCCTGACAATGTAATTGTCCGCCCGTGACACCCCTCCCCCAGGCGCGGTATAGCCGGTTGGCGTACCGCTCCGATACGTTCATCTCTCTCAATGTATCATAGATTGGGATGAATTTAAGGGATTTCAGCACGTTCTCATGCGTGCTATTTTGTGTAAATGAATCAAACTCACATTTCCATTGAATTATCTTATTTATTTAAATATAGAAAAATGTAAATGTGATTGCTATCAAAATAAAAACAAATGTAAAGAAGAGAGGCTAAAGATAAATACTTTTGTGGGGTATTTGGGTCATAACGGGCCAATTGTTCCACGCTCTCTCTGGTCTTAACCTAGTGACTTATTGGCTAACGAGCCTGTCGCTACCAAAAACAATACTTTCGGTTCCACGCCGCTTAGTCAATTTTACATTAATCGCGTGATACTTTTGCTTATTGCTAGTTAATGAAATGCATCCGTCCACTCTTCACTCACAGCCTACGCTTATTTTACAGTGTTTGTGGCTAATTTCGGTTACATTCCAATCTAGATCACAGCGCAGTAATATGATTGTTTGGCTCAATGCCTTGTACATGGTTTTTGGACTAGTTTGTCCTTTTCATCACAATCGAGATTTTACAACTATATTACGGCTCAGGGCCTGATTAATTTCGAATTTAGTACAATAGAAAAAAGGAGAAAAAAAGGAAAAAGGAAGAAAAGAAAAAAAAATATATATGGCTCAATGCTTAATCTATTCCATTATGGTAATCACAACCACGTAAACGGCTTTAGAGCCTGGCGATTTATAAGAACGTAACAAAACTAGATTGTGGCTTAGTGCCTGACTATTTTATAAAGTAAACGAAAGGAAAAACGATTTTATGGCCTAGTGCCTACGATTTTAAAGAACAAAAAGTAAAACTTCTGGCTTAGGGCCTGGCGATTTCGCCGATCAACGAGTTTGTATAAAGGGAAGACAAAACATAAGTAAGAAGTGAACAAAACGGCGTCGTGATGGCTTAGCGCCTGACGATCTTCGGCGGCGACGTAGCGACGGCTTCAGGGCCTGGCGATTTTCGGCGGCGGCGCAGCGACGGCTTCAGAGCCTGGCGACGCCTGGTGGGGGGAGGGCGAGGACTAGCGCCTCTTGTAGAGGTCCCTGGCCTTGGGTCTTGGCTTCACTACGTAGTGGTAGTCCGCGTTGGGGCAGTCCTCGTCCTTCTCCACCTCAAACATCCCGCAGGTCCTGCATCGCCGTACGCCGGTCCGTTGGTTTGGGTGGGGGTGGGTGAGGCGGCGCTCGTGGCGCTCCCGCCTTTCCTCGGCGAATATGGCGTTGCGGTTGCGGACTCCTGCTGCTGCGGCCAGCCGCTTCTCCTGCGCCTCCAGATCCTTCCCCTCCTTCTCGACAAGGTCCCTTTGTCGGCACACCTCCGCCAGGCGCTCCTCGCGCTCCTTCGTCGCTGCCTCCAGTTCGGCCTTCTTGGCCTCGACTCTGGCCTTCGCCTCTCTCACCGCGGTCAGCTTGTCCGCCTGCTCCTTGGCCGCTTGTCGCTGTTTCTCCGCGCTCTCCCGGGATTCTTGGATATTCCGCAGAGCGCGGCGACTCAGCTGCTGCACCGTACGCAGGTCGAGCAGCTCCTGCACGTACCCGACTTCCTCGGTCCGTACGGCTGGGCCGAATCTCTTCTCGACATCAGCGTACTCCAGGACGGCGTTGGCGACGGCGGATTCATACGTCGCTTTCGCCACGCTTATTCTTTTCACGCTGTCCTGGAAGCGTTTGAGGACCTCCTCGGAGCCGGGTGGACGTCGCGGCTTGCGCTCCTGGTGCTGCTGTGGGAGATTGGGTGAGCTGGCTGCGGAGCCTGGCAAAGCGGGCCGCTGCTGGTCTGCGCCTGGCTGCGCTCCTGCGTCGGCGGTAGCCGGTCTCGGGTCCCGGGGTGGCATTGATGACGAGCCTGGCGTTCCCGCCCCCGGGATCCTCGGCACGCGGGGAGGCCTTTTTTCCGAGCCTGCCAAGTTTCGGGCCGCCTGGAATTCCAGCGACTCCGCACCTTCCTCCTGCGTGTCTGCGGGACCTTGGTTCTCCAGGCGGACGCGCGCGAGCCTCTGCTGCAGGGCGGAGACGGTCGTGTTTTGACTGACGACCACCGTCACCACAGAATCCCGGTCGCTCTCGTCATCCTCGCTGGTGGTGAGCTCCAGGGCCGGAGGGGGGAGGTCGAAGTACCGGACGAACCCCCCGGCAACCAGGTCGTAGCGGTTACCGTCCTGGTCCTGGAGGATCTGCTCCCAGCTGACGTCGAGGGAGTCCTTTGTTGACTCCATGGCAGCAACTGTAGGGGTAAAACACGGCTGCTCAGTCACGGTATTCCATTCTGGTCATTCTTAGGTATCTGTTTTCGTCCGGGTGGACCTGGTTCGTGTCGTCATGACTGCTTCAGTGTTTAGCTCATACTGATTCTTAGAACCTTTGGGCCGCCCGCACTTTTTCGTTGCTGGGTCAGGGATAACGCTCGCAATTACATCATTTTCGCTCGCTACGCTAACGCTTGTGCTGGAGTTCGCTGCACTTTTCGCTTCATCCGGCGCCTCCGAGTCGCGAGTGGCTACGTCGTGGGCCTGCGCAGCATCTATTCCGGCGCTAGCCTCGTCAGGCTCGCGTTGGTCGGTGCTTGCGGCAGCTTCGGTGCGTTTCGGGTCAGGCTCCGTCTCGACCATACGTGTCTTTCTGGGACGACCGCGTCTTTTATTAGGGGCCTGGGTTCCCGCAACTAAACCGGCGTCGGTGCCTTGATCAGGGGCTCCGTCGTCTGCTCCGTTGGTCGGTTCCTCAGGCTCGGTTACCTCGCCTCTCTGCGGTTTTAAAAATCTGACGTGTGTTATCCCGTCGTTTTTCCCAGATGCGTCCTGTAGTCGGTAGGTGTTTGAGCCGACCTGCTCGACGACCGTATAATCGCGGTTGAAACTCGGTGCCAGTTTCGCTGAAACTCCGGCTGCGGCGGACGATAAGACGTGATTCGCCTTGAGAACTTTGTCTCCGACAGCGAATTGGACGTCGCGATGTTTTGCGTTAAAGTATTGAGCGTTACGCTCTTGCGCGAGCTCGGAATTGTGCCCTGCGATATTCCGCGCATCCTCCAGCGTCGCTAGGCGCTTGGTGTACTCTACCCTTTCCGTCCCTTCCTCCTCGAGGTCAGCCTCTAAATCTTCTTTTCGACGGAGGCTATCGTGCGGGGTAGGATTGCGTCCGAAGTTGAGAAACGCGGGCGACGCCTGGGTGGCTTCATTGGTAGCATTATTGTATGCATACGTCAGCTCATCCAGGTTTTCGTCCCACCGCTTGTGTTCCTCGATGTAGCATTTCAGGGACGTTTTGAAGGTCCGATTGACTCGCTCGACCGGGTTGGCCTGGGGGTGGTAGGTCGGCGTCAGATAGTGTTTTATCCCAGCCGATTCCAGGTACGAGTCAACCACCTTATTCTTAAATGGCGTGCCATGGTCGCTAAGGAACACTACGGGGGCGCCCCAGCGCAGCACGACGTTCTTTTTCAGCGCCGTAAGCACTGCTTGAGCGTTGGCCTTCCGTAGCGGTATGCACTCAATGAACCTAGTGAATATGTCCATGAAGATGAGCACGTACTCAAATCCGTGTGCGCTCCTTGGAAACGGGCCCATGATATCCGCGGCCACCGTATGCCATGGCCTGAGCCTTTTTCTCGTACCCATGAGTCCGGCAGACGCTCGCTGTTCCACCTTCATTTGCTGACAGACATTACAGTCTTGGACGTACTTTTTGCTGTCCTTGTTCATCGTTGGCCAAAAGTGATATCGCGCTAGTCTTTGAAAGGTTTTATATCTCCCAAAGTGACCTGCTGTGGGCCTGTCATGGCATTCCTGCAGGGCCGCTAGCCGCTTTTCTTCCGGCAGGACGAGATTCCATACGTCCTCGTCCTCGATGACCTCGTCAAAATGGTGGATCGCACTGTAATGGTATAGCTTGTTTCCCACGATACGGTAGAGGGGAAACTCCTCGGGCCGTTCCAGGACCTGTTTGAACCTGTCGAGGTACCATGGATCGGTTGTCTCCGGTAGGTCGATTGCCGCTACTGGTACTTCGTCATCAGTCTCGTACATTCGAGACAGTGCGTCAGACACGACGTTCTCTGCCCCCTTACGGTACTCGACTTCAAACTCGTGGTCCTGTAGCTCCAGAGACCAGCGTATCAGGCGTCCGGCGGTGTGTTTGTGGGTCTGCAGGTACTTCAGGCTGTGGTGGTCGGTCACGACTTTGAATTGATATCCTTCCACGTACATTCTGAATTTCCTGATGGCCCAGACTACCGCTAGGCACTCTCGTTCTGTAACGCTGTAGTTTCGCTCTGCAGAAGATAGTACTCTGCTAGCGAATTCCAACGGTCGTTCTTCGCCGTCGATTATTTGGTAGATAACTGCCCCCACCCCAGTGTCGCTAGCATCGGTCTGGATGACGAATTGATGCTCATATGAGGGTCGGTTAAGTACAGGGGCCGTTGCTAGTAAGCATTTTATCATTTGAAACGCGCGGCTCTGCTCTTCCCCCACGTATAACTCACGGATTTGGAGGTCAAGCGTGTTAGTGGTTCGGCAATCGTGGCGAAGTCTTTTAAGAATTTTCGGTACCACGATGCCATACCAAGGAACCTTTGCAGTGCCTTACGTTTGGTTGGTGTAGGGTAATCCATGATGGTCTTAATCTTTTCAGGATCGGGCCTGAAGCCGTCCCGATTGACCAATACACCAAGGTATTTAACCTCGGATTTGCAGAAATGACTTTTATCCCAATTGATAATAAGTCCTGCTTCTAAAATTTTCTGCAGCACGTGCTCTAGCCAGTGCAAGTGCTCCTCGAAACTTTCAGTCACGATGATGATGTCGTCGAGGTAGGCGAACGCGTAAGGCTCGAGTTCAGGCCCAATTAGGCTGTCGATTAATTCCTGAAAAGTCGCGGGCCCGCCGACTACCCCGTACGGCATCCTCGTGAACTGAAACAGACCTAGGCCTGGCACCGTAAAGGCCGTCAAATGTTTCGAGTTCGCTGCCATTTTAATCTGGTGGTAGGCACTTTTCAAGTCGATGGTCGATATGTATTTTGCCCCTTTCAGCTTCCGTAGGATCGAATCCATTCTAGGAAGCGGGTAGGCGCTCGGACGTGTTACTGCATTGACTTTTCTATAGTCGATGCACATCCGATATTCGCCGTTGGACTTCTTGACCATGACAACTGGACTTGACCAGCTGCTGTTGGAAGGCTCGATCACTCCCTCGCTTAGCAGGTCCTTGCACTGTCGGTGCATCTCTTCTTCCAGGACTTTGGACACGGGGTAGTACTTCTGTTTGATAGGCTTGCACGACTGTATTTCGATCTCATGCTCGATGAGGTCAGTGCAGCCTATCTTTTTGCCGTTGGCAAAACGGTACTTCCCGATGAGAGTCGCGAGCTCTCTGTCCTCCATCTCGGTTAGATCTGCGATGCCGATAGATGCAAGGTGCGGTGTGCTAGCGGATAGTGCCGCTAGTTCGATGGGGATGGGATCAGGATCGCCTACTATGGACATCTCCTTGTTCCATGGGTCCAGCTTCGCGTTGAACATCTGGGTGAAATCGGATCCGAGTAAAATTTCATACTGGCATCGCTCGAGGATCAGATTGGCATGTCGTGCACTACATTGCCTATCCTGATCGGCAGCACCAGTTGTGCCATGATCCTGGCTGGATCACCCGCGGCTTGCTTTGCCAGCGGTCCAGTGTACTCGTGAATTTCCGCCCCGATTTCCGTCGCGATCTGCAGTCCCATGGGGCCCATGAAAGTCCGTGACGCTCCTGGGTCGTCCATTCCTCGCATCGTATAACCACCCACGTTCACCCTGTTGATCCAGAAGCGTCCGTGAGGCGGCAGCGGTCTTGAGAGATCGTTGGGCATGATCGCTCCCTCCTCGGTAGCCGTGTACAGTAGGGGTCCAACGACAGTCCCTTCAGGGTACATGGGTTCAGTCTCCGAGGTTTCAGCAACGTGACAGGGAGCAACAGCAATTTCCTTTTAGGCTGTGCTCCCCTGGCCGTTTCCCGGAGCGTAGTGTTTTCCACACTCGGGGCACTTACGGACCGTGTACCCTTTCCAGGGGCAATTCCAGCAATATTTGCTGTTATCCGGGCCTGGTGGCTTATCCTTGTTCCGCTCATCCTTTGGCGGTAGCGGTGTTATCAGAACGCTGCTCCGAGGACTCGGTTTTCGTTTGGAGCCCGCGGACTTGGACGTTTGTGTGACAGGACCTGGTTGCGGGGCTGAGTTGGCTGGGCTGGTAGGGCCTGTCGCTTTCAGCCTCTTCTCTAGGTCGCTGATCTGTCGTCCCACCACTCTTCCGACCAACTCAATGATCTCATTCATCGAGGGTGCAGCTTTTTGTATTTCCACAGCAGCCACGTTCGGTTTGGGTAGCACCTTTTCTCCCCCGCATGCGTCAGTTTCTTCGAACGCAGTCTCCGGTAGAAGGCTCATTGCCGGCGGTGGCGGTGGTTGGTAATACTTTTCAGCGTGCAGTAGGTACTCCGCCTCCCTTGCCTGGCGTACTAACGTGTCGACGTCCGCGATGGTTTCGCGTTTGATCTGCCGCTGTATCGCCGGTAGTAAGTTGGCGTACAGGAGGTCGATCTGTTGCTGCAAGGGCCACGCAGGTTCGAATTTGCTCATTATCGTCATGAGGCAAATAATGTAGTCCCTCACCGGCTCGCTGGGGTGCTGAGTCCTTTTCTCCGCCTCACGACTCAGTCGCTGTTGAAAATTACGGTCAACACCGTAAATGAGGCGTGCCGAGTTGCAAAAGTCTTGCCAGCTTTGCCATCGATGCTGCGTCTGGCGGTACCAGTGCAACGCCACCCCTGACAGTAATTCCGTCATTCCATTAATCAACTCCGTGTCTGACAGGTTGGATGACCTGTTGCACTCCTCTACCCGTTGCAGGAACTCCTCGATACTGGTCGTCTTTGCTTGGCCCGAGAATCCTATTTTCCAGGACCTGACGATTTTCCCTACATCTATGATCGAGTTGTTAAGCTGAGTACGGCGTCCCGCTGTTCCATTGTTAGCCGACTCTCGCCCAGTATACGTACTGTGCGCCCCCCTCCCCCAGGTTGGGTAAATCGGGTCTTGAGGGCCTGGCAGCAAGTACTGGTTGTTTTGCGTCGTCGCTGTCGGGACTGCTGTCTGAACTGGTTCATTTTTACGATAATAATTTATATCGTAGGTGTCCTGCATGTTTACTCTCCTTGCGGGTGTCGTCTCGTTTTGTGTCGAGTTCGCTAGCGCATCGGGGTTCGAGTTTGTGCCTGTCAGCACCGTTGATATATCCGGGTTTCCGTCTGCCGACGCTTCGTTGCGGGCTTGGGCATTCTGCATCCTCGTGCTACTTATGAGTTTGCGTTCTCTTAGGAGCTCGTCTCTTACCCTCTCGCATTCCCGCCGAGCTTCCTGGAGTTTTGTCATTTCTGCGACTAACCTCCTGTCTATCCATTCGCTAGTCCCGTCCGGGTACGTTACGTGTACCTGTTCTTGTTCTCTTGCGGTCGGTCTAATCGGCGCTGAGGTTGTCGTAGTTGTGGGTGCGTGTGTGCTAGCGGTCTCTGTTATGATTTTATCCTGGATCGTTACGGGGATGTTAGTTACGTCTGTCAACAGGAATCCTGAGCGGTCCGCGATGGTTGGATTCAACGTCATCCGTGTGCTGTTCGCTGTGATCTCAGTTTCCGCTAATGTCGTTCGCTCTAACCTACTTCGCTGTATACGGGCTGCCGTTTCATTCAGCGTCGTGGGGCAGAAGTTTCCCAGGTACTGCGTATATTCTATCAGCAGGTTTTCCCTGTACTCGAAGAACTCCTGTTCTGTCGTCAGTTCTGGACGCTCTATGAAATCGGCCGCCTCGTAGTCCCCGTTTAGACGTCGCATTAATTTGATTATATTCGCGGCTGCTGAATTGCGCGTTTGTAGGTCCAGTTTTCTCATCGCATCCTCTAGCTCCAAATCTGATAAGTTTTCCAACCATTTCGTCAGGTCGATGCTGTAATCCGATGCCATCTTGCTTGTGGGTGGATGTGTATCGGGGTGTGTACGCTACGACTACTTATTAATTATCGCAAATTTGGATAACGCTCCGTATTCTTTCACGCTATGCACTCTCACACTCACACACACTCAGTCTCTTGGTTACAGACGGGAAATGCCGAAGTTCGGCGCTTGCGCTAATATCGACTAGATATTATAATATCGCACTTATTCTAAAATTATTGCAGTCTCGAAGTTTACGTCAGTCTTTATAATTGCTTGTAATGTTTGGAACGTTAGTTCCCGGAGGAGATTTTATTTCGTCAGAAACAATTCCAAATCCTAAAATAAACAACCTCCAAACAAGAGTTTACTTCGTTCGAAATAATTTGAATTTTTAAAGAAAAGCACTCGGAACGGGTTTTACGTTCGACGTAAGGATCCCGAAATTAACAAAGTGATTTAATCAATCTTCCTTCGTAAAAAAAAATTCACTTATTTCGAAACATAAAAATTTCGTTCGTAATCAAAACTTTGACCTTTGAAAAGGAAACTAATCCTGAAAAAAATTTATTTCATTCGAAACACAGGCCCTTAATCCTGGAGAGACAAGAAAACGAATCGATTTTCAAAAAGTCTTATTTCACTATGATGATTTTAATTTTCGAAATAAAAGATCACTCTTCGAGAGAAAAATTGATTCCGTTAAAGAAATTTTTTAAATTTACTAAAAAGAAACAATTTTAAAAAGAAACATTTTATTCCATCAGGAAAAGTCTCGGAAGGAGAAAAGAGAATGATAATTTTATTGTAAAGCAGTTTTCGTTCCGTTGGGAACAATCCTGATTTTATTTCGAAGAGAAGAAAAATTTTATCCTCGGGGAAACAGTCGTTTCTGAGAAAGTTCTATCTCATTTGACAATGCTTTCAATTTTGGTATAAACAGAAAAAAAAATTTTGGTTTTTGAAATATTTATTTCGCTAGAAAAGAAAATTTTTGAAATTGTGAAAAAAAACTAATTTTCAAAAAAAAGAAATTTTTCCAGGGAAGAAACGTTCAGTTATTTTTAATAAAGCTTATTTTATTGTAAAAGACGAAAAAGAAAATTATTATATTCCGATAGGGTGTTTAAATTCACTTCGAAACTGCATGAGTTCATGCCTGCCCTCGCTTGAGTATTAGCTGACCTATATTCCCATATGTAGGTCACTCGTCAGCACATATGGTCACATATGGTCTGTTCGCATAAGGTCTGCTCGCTCGCTAGTTCGCTCGATGTATTTGGGCTGGGGCGTATGCGCACTGCTTCGCTGCGGCGGTCGATGTTTTTAGGACGGCGCGCATATATGCTCGCCTCGTGGTCGGCGCGGACTCGCGGTTGAGCGGGGGGAATATGGTTACAGATATATATGTATATATCTATGTATGTATCTCGCTCGCTGTTAATATTGGGATATTATTCGGCGCTATGATTATTCGTTGTTGCCTCTTCCTGTCAGAGGTTACTTCGCTTCGATGATTCTCCAGCGAATTTCTCGCTCGTATCTTCTCGCGGTAAATTGCCTCAGCGCCATGCGCTGCCGTTGCTACGCTGGGCGCTGTCGGTTAGCACGAGGCGGAGAATAAAAGATGGCCGCCGAATTTTTGGGGGGAAACGAATTCACCTGTTGCGCTTCTCGCTTGGGAATTTTACCAATTACTTTGCCACACTATTCCAGCACCACGATTGCTGGGCGCCAGTTATCACCGCCGTATTTATTATTAAATAATTAATATACTGGCCATAGGGCCTAGAGCATGATAACAATTAAAAGGATTGCGCGCACGAGATGGTAAGGCTCGTGTGCGCGGGAGTAGGATCTTGAGCGGGAACAGTGTGGCAAATAAAAACTACGATGGTTCTGACGAACACAAAGTTTATTTAATTCTAGGGGAGGAAGTTACACAGAAGGGCAACGAGCCCTGGGTCGCGTCTCGCGGGCCGGAGCGAGAGAGAGCGTAAACGCGTGTTGGCCGGGAGAGAGAGAGATGGCGATCGGACGGCACTTACTCGGCGATGCTCCGGCGCTAGACGGTCCTCGTCCTCGACTCGGCCTCGGCGTGCGGTAGTGAAACGGGTGACGTGGAGGATCGGTCCGCAGGTGTCCTCGGGGTCGCGATCGCCCGGGCGGTCTCGTGGTTTCGAGGGCTCGTGGTATCGCGCACGAGGGCCGGCAATAAACTAAATACTTCCGCCGCGCGCTCGGCCGGCCGAGCTCGCTTCGGCCGTCTTCGGCTGACGTCACGCGGCGCGCGGATTGAATCTCGTTCGCGACGCGGTCTCTCTCTCTCTCTTACGTTATCGGCAGCGCTGGCTCTCTCGCTGGACGCTGAAACATGACTAATATTTACAAATAATACACTATTATAGAGAGAGATATCACAGGGCCTGACAATGTAATTGTCCGCCCGTGACAAAATGTAACCAGGGTTAACGTTCACTTTTATACTTCTATCGAGTTACAGATATACTCTTTTTTCATCCAAATTTCCACAAACTTATGGTAAAATTTGAAAATTTTCTATGTACAATTAAATCAGAGTATGTATATTCAAAAGCTTTAATTTTTCAAATGACATTTAACACTGTAATGTAAAATTTGAAAATTTTCTATGTACAATTAAATCAGAGTATGTACATTCAAAAGCTTTAATTTTTCAAACGACATTTAACTTTAATTAGTACAGTCTCATATTTACAAATACTTGACAATTACTCTCTTTCATCACTTGAGTCTGTTAAATGTAACCAGGGTTAACGTTCACTTTTATACACTAACGAGTTCTATCACTTTCATACTTCTATCGAGTTACAGATATACTCTTTTTTCATCCAAATTTTCACAAACTTGATACATCATTCACTGTACAAGTTGGAAAAACTTTTGAACTATGTTCCTCATAGCAGCCTGTAACCCCTTAGCACATCACAATGGATAATAAGATTTAGTTAATGAATAAAATCACTTATTAATTAAAGTGAAAAATACTTGAAAAGTTATTTTTGTAAGAACCCTTTCATACCGGTATACTGTCTATTCTTTCTGAATTGATATTGCACTGATTCTATAATCTAAGAAAAATAATCACATTGAGAGTTCTTTGTTTTTTTGTAATTGAAGAAGGGTCTCAGCTGAAATATGGAGCTGTCTCTTGCACCAGCAGCGTGTGACAAATATTACAAACTCTTGATGGCCTTTGCTTTGGTATACTTGTCACAATATTATTCAGGCACGACTGACAGAAGATTTGACTGCAATGTCGACAATTTTGCTGTTGGTCATGAAACATACACATGTATGTTAAACTGCTTGTTGTGCAACTGTTCCTCTAAAAAAATTTGAAACGTGTCAGAAGTTGAATTATGCATAAGTAACCTTAAATTATTATTAAATTATGATTTTCTACCATGATTGATGAATGGACTCCGATTTTTGAATGTAGGTTGGCCCAATATTCCAGGTGACTTGTAGTAGATGGGGGAGAGCCTGACCGTGGGGAACATTTTCCAGCTCATGGACACAATCTGTTGTGCAAATGTTATAGGTTGTTCCTCCATGTACTGACTGAATGATATCTTTCAATTTCACCAACAGCGAACCCTCAGCATATTTATCCTGGAACTATTTCCTCCTTATTACCTAAAAAATATTTCATTCCATGAACGTTTGTCAAATCATTGATTAATTTATTAGTATCTACTTGGGCTTCGTTAACAATATCAGTCTCGTTGCCCCTACTTTGTTCAGTCAGTTGTTTCTTGTTCTACATTAATTTGAGTTTCACAAAGCACATTAGAGATATCTGAGGAAATCTCTGTGGAATCGTTATCATACCTTTCAGATTGAGTATCTGTTCCGATGATAGGCTGCTCTGGATCAGATACAAAGGCACTGATGCCACTGAGCATCCAGTTGGAAATATCAATGGCAATAAACTAGCTATACCACAGTTGATCTTCATTGAATTTGGCTGCCAAGAGTTCACCTTCTTTAATATCGCCAACTTCTTTAAACAGCTCTGCGTCAATCATTCTCAAAGTAATATCATCCAAAATTGGGAACTGGGTCTGCTTGCGTATCCAGAATTCCAATGGTGAACATACATAACTGATACAGCCCATATTAACATTCGGTAAATTTTCTTCACCTATGGGAGGTGGTTGCTCCTCTCCAATATTATTCTTTGCATCATCAATCTTTGTTTATTATTCTTTGCATTATCAATATCAATGCCTTCATCGATTGGTGGAGTGATCTTGGCGCATCTCTCTAGACGTTCCAGAGCCAAACCCTTCATATCATGGGTTAACTTTACGACATATGTCTCATCTTTGTCAAGTACATCCAGGAGGAAAACGGTAGCACCGCTGTCAGCAATCATTTCAAACTCCGTGTTAACACCATGTGGCCAGTGTTCAACCCCATCAGGTTTGGCTAAACAACACTTATGAGATAGAGGAGGTATGGATGCGAGATTGTCTGGAATTTTTCTTACATCTCTTGTCATGGCTGTGTTTCCATATTCCATATAGTGGACTTTTGTGCCTTGCTCGGTAGTAGAGACCATCGTCGAGATATGAGCAATGCAGATCAGATCTTCTTTGATATCCATGACGGCAGGAAAAATATTAGCCATTAGCAATATATCCTCGAACATTCTTAGGTCACTCACGTATTTTTCTTCTTATAACCAAAATTCATCGACTGAGACAGAATAATTAACAAAAGCTGATCGGGGATCACGCTCTTCTTCTACCAACTCTATATTTTTCCTGCAGGCAGCTAGTTGTTTGCTGATCGAAAGTTTACTAAGGCTTTGTTCTCCATTAAAATGATCAATTTACAAAGGTGCTTTGTTGGTGATTATGAGATCTTGAAGTTTTCATATACGTTAGCTTCTGGCTGCAAAATGGACCGGCGAAATCATCTTTCAGCATCAAAACTCAGCAGAATATTAGGTACTTGTCACTCGCGTACAGTCTAAGTATACAGATGGTAGCTGTGTGGGGCAAAGAACCAATTTTTCTTATTACTACGAGATTGTTAATTAATATATAATTAATGAAGGGAACGATGCTAAGTCATGTGCACATATATTGAGAAAACTTTATACTTATGTGCGCGTGATTGCGGCGTAATTCTTAATTTTTCACTTCGAATTATTGAATAATATTCTTACCTAATACAGATTGGAGGTTAGCCTATTCCAATCAATATAAAATCAAAGACACAGCTCGGTCGACGTCTGGCACATTTGCAGCACTAGACGACCCGGGTTATGTCCGCTACTTGCGATCTCGCGTTTTTATATAAAATATATATTAATATATATAAACGCGTCCGAGTTGCATGTGTTCGCGTTTCACTCCATGCTTATACCAGCTTATACTACATATATAGCAGACGCCATGATGAGTCTCTACGGCAGCTCAGTAGCCTATACCTATATATATGCGAGAATCGAGATATCTCGAAATCGTTCGTCGCCGCGTCGAAGTGGCTCATGAACTGAACGCAAATCTTGTTTTCTCCATTCTAACCTAGCAGACAAGACTCATTACATGAAAACATCTTCTTTAGGAAGTGAATAGGGCTGGATACTAGGGAAAAATAAATAAAAAATCATATTCTACCAGATAACATCCATAACTGATGCGTATCTGTGTTATTTTATAAAATTGAAAAATCCGTGATCCAAACTTAATGTATAAGGGTAGCGCTGCCCCCAGCTGCCGTTACTCGCCAGGAGGGGGCGCTAGCGCGCCCCTGGATACAGAACTAATATTTTTTCAAAGTATACCTTAAAGCAATTGTTGCACGAACTGTTATCAAATGTCAATGCACTCCAGATCAATTTATCTATGTTCCGATAGAATGTACTGAAATCAAAAATCCATGTCAAGTAGTTACATACATTTCAAATACATCTACCAATGTTGAGATAGAAAGTACTAAAATCACAATCCTATGTCAAGTAGTACCACTTTGTAAGGGTTCAGTATTAAATTCATAATAATTTGGAATCAAATAAAATACTCCATAATCGAAATTATCTTTCTCACAGTACAGCTGACGTTATTCTACTAGAATCTCAAATGAAATATCATGAATGGAACTTTTACATTACAATTCTTAACGTTTGAATGTTACAATTGTACATCATGATATTATTTTCACTCTTCAATTGAAATGTATTTATTTTGTTTCACTTCTTATTTCCATTTTTTTCAGTCAATGGAATTAACAAATACATACTTGCCACGGGCCCGTTTTTCACAGATTCTCGATGGGCATTGTATTTGTTTTTTATTTTCACTTTACATACAAACAAAAGTTAACCCTCTATCCTGAAGATGTTATTTTGTATATGTAAACTTACAAAATATATAAAAAATCTGTATATGTTTTCTCGCTCAAATTATTTCGCTATTATTACAATTTAGTATTATATTACTATTTGCGCAAGTTTCGATAGATCTCATTGTTTTTTCATGAAACTATATCGAAATAATTTCTAAGGAATATCGATTTCTCAATGCATGTTCTTGTAAATCAGAGATAAAGAAGTTCATACCTAGAATATACTGCTTTGCAAGTTTTTGAAAAAGATAATATTCAGTTACTCAAATGATGTTCTAGATGTTCTTCCTTAGAAGTGAGATTACACAATGTAAACGATGAACATAGAACTAAAGATTTCACCAAGTGACGTTTGAGACATGTTTGAAGGATGGAAATTCTTTATTACTTTTGTTACTTGCGGAAAGGTAGATTCAAAAAGCATTGAACATCAAACGTTATCCAAAATTTTCATGCTTTACTTTCCGTGTTTGATCAGCATTTTGTATATTACAAGCAGTTGTTAGTTTTCTTGCATGGAATGATGTATCTAAGAATCGTATCGTAGGTGAATTTCATCGGAATCTGTGAAAAACGGGCCCGTGGCAAGTATGTATTTGTTAATTCCATTGACTGAAAAAAATGGAAATAAGAAGTGAAACAAAATAAATACATTTCAATTGAAGAGTGAAAATAATATCATGATGTACAATTGTAACATTCAAACGTTAAGAATTGTAATGTAAAAGTTCCATTCATGAGATTTCATTTGAGATTCTAGTAGAATAACGTCAGCTGTACTGTGAGAAAGATAATTTCGATTATGGAGTATTTTATTTGATTCCAAATTATTATGAATTTAATACTGAACCCTTACAAAGTGGTACTACTTGACATAGGATTGTGATTTTAGTACTTTCTATCTCAACATTGGTAGATGTATTTGAAATGTATGTAACTACTTGACATGGATTTTTGATTTCAGTACATTCTATCGGAACATAGATAAATTGATCTGGAGTGCATTGACATTTGATAACAGTTCGTGCAACAATTGCTTTAAGGTATACTTTGAAAAAATATTAGTTCTGTATAAGGCTAATCACATTTGTTGGATACTCGTCAGTTGATGCTAGATTTCGCTACTTTCTCATGTCATCATTGAAAAAATGGACTGGAATATATATAACGATAGCGTTTTGGTAAATATGTCTATTGAAGTGGTAGATCTGTATTTCCAAAAAATATATTAGATTTGAATCATATTAATCTTACATGCATTTGGATGGACTGAGATTAAACAGACATTTCCAAATTTCTCTTTGCATCAAAAAATTTATTCTCCTAAGAATTTATTCAATAATATCTTATATGCATTTGAATGGACTGAAATTGACGAGACATTTTCAAATTTCTTTCTACTTAAAGAAATTGAGTAGAATTAAAGTTTATCCAATAGCGAACCAACGGATACGGAACATACTTGTCGTCCACGTATACCTTCTTTAAAGGTCTATTTTTTACTATGAAAAAGAAAAATTGCTCGAGGAGTATTTTATTTGATTTCTACCATTTAGTTTTTTACTCAACATACAATCGATTGTGAATGTAATTTGCAAAAATATATGTTTAGTAGTAGGATACTTGGCATTCGATTTTAGATTTCATTACTTTCTTGAGTCATAATTGACAAAATGAACTGAAATATATAACGATAGTGTGCGAGTAAAAATGTCTATTGTAGTCATACATCTGTAATTGGGACGAATACGCTAGTTTTTTTATCGTAGGAAATCGAAAGAACGTGCAAAATTAATTAGGTCATATTTTTTGTTTTTCGATCCAATCAAAATTCGAAATAATATGAGGAGATGAAATTCGTGTCATTAGTAACGAAAAAAACTAGATGTTGTGAGAAATTCGTCAACCCTTTTCAAAATAACATATTAGATTTGAATAATATGATCTTACATATATTTGATTTCGTATTTGTGAATATGCGTATATTATATTCATAAATACGTTTTTATGAATTATATTACTATACTTGATACTTGATATTACTTTGTATGACATTAATCAGTTTGAAATCCGTAACAGAGAAACATGAAGCAGAAAGAAGGCTTCATATTCTGTAATTATTATCTTAGATGCATTGAAATAGAATAAGATTGAGAAGACATCTTGCAATTTTTACCCACTCAAAAAAATTTAGTCGCTTAGGCATTTATTCAACAACGAACCACAGAATACGGAACATACTAGTCGGCAACGTAGACCTTTTTCAAAGGTAAATTTTTAATCATGAAAAAGAAATCTGCTTATGGTGTATTTCATCTTATTTAAACCATTTATATAATTTTTGTTCTATACCTCTGCATATATATATGAGTTATTACTTGGCGTGAATTTGTGATCTAGTTAGATATTCGGCATGTAATGCCTTCTCGGATCACCGTTGACAAAATCATCTGAAATGTATAACTGAATTCGATATTGCTTTATATGCAATTTATTATACTAAATACAACTAAAACAAAACGATATTGCTTTGACAATATATTCCAGATGGAAGAGTAGTGAACCTTTTTAAAGAAAGGTATAACTATTCGGGTGTCCGAGTTCCACCAGGAGGCTGTGCTGTTGCAGTTGTAAAGTATAATAAAGTCACGTGGTCTGAGGTAGGAAATTCAAATTCAAGGATGAATAAGAAAAAAACAATTTGTACAGTTTTATAACAATGAATAGTTTGCTCGATCTACCAGTCGATGAACATCTCGAATTGGTGAACGAGTTCATAATAGAGAGGGAAAAGAAAGAGACTTCTGGAGGGAAAAATTTTGAAGATTTATTGAAATTATACGCCCCAGAGCCATCAACGAGTCAGAAGAAGGATAACTTGCAAGCAGAAAAGAAAAATAAACGTTCAAGTGACTCATCTAAAAAAGCAATCATCGAAACGTAAATGTTCTGATGAAAACGCAGAAAAAACTAAACCCAAGATAAAGAAGATCGAAAAATACGAGATTCCACTCAAGGGGAAGGAGAGGGAGCCGCTTACCACTAAATCTCAAAATAATACAAATCAATTCACCACGGAAGATGAATTGGGCGAATTTGTTAAATTGAGAAAATAACTCGATTATGTTTGAAACTTTTATAGTTCTATACAATTTAATTTATAGTTCTTTACAATTGCTTTGTAGTTCCTTTGAAATTTGATGTTCCTTTTTAAGTTTACTGAGATTATGTACCTTAACATTGTTTATAATTCAATAATTTTGCACTGAGAAACAAAAGAAATTCTCAATTCTATTACTCATGTAGTTTCAAGAAATATATCTTTGAGCTGGTCTTGAATTATATCCACACTAGGAAAAAAGTTTATCAGTTATTTTTGTATTCAATATATTTTTTTTTTTATTTCATTAAATAGAATGTTTGTGATTGAATAATTTTGTACTGAGAAATAATTTCTCTATTATATTACTCTGTAGTTTTAAGAAATATATATCTCTAAGCCTTGATTTATATTCTTACTTGTAATGAATATCAGTTATTTTTCTATTCCAATAAATTAATGTTTTTAATTCATTAATTTTGTACTGAGAAATAAAATAATTCCTTTATTACTTATGTAGTTTTAAGAAATATATCTTCAAGCAAGTCTTGATTTATATTCGTAACGAATATCATTTATTTTGTATTCAATATACTTTTTTCCATGACAATAAATGATTATACATTTGCGTGAGTTTAATTTTCTCTCTCTCTCTCTCTCTCCCTTGCATAAATGTAGACAAATCTCTCTTTCTTTCTTTTGCGAATAGAATGAATCTCTCTTTCTCTTTTTGTTTTCATTCAAATCATTTTCCCATCCATAGAAAACGTGCCTCTTTCTCATTCTCTTACTCTCATTAAAAACAAATCTCTCATTCTCTCTTCTCTCTCTTGCATTAAATATTAATATAAACAAATGCCTCTCTCTCTCTCTCTCTCTCTCTCTCTCTCTCTCTCTCTCTCTCTCTCTCTCTCTCTCTCTCTTTCTCTTGTATTAAATATGAAACGAATCTCTCTCTGATGAAATATATAACCGTTTGGTAAATACAACCTTTGTAATTTAACAAAGAAAGAGCGTGGTAAAGGCCCCCAATCCAAACGCCTTTACCAGTGGAGAACAGCCAATTATCAAATTTCTCCCCCTTTTAAACTCTTTTTCTTTATTAATTATGTTCTATTTATTCAATCAAATACAATCAACTATACATGCACAAATAACTTTCATTAATTTTGGCTGGTTCTTGATTTAAAACAATAACTTTTTCGTGCGGAACAGCAACATCGTCTCCATCCTCCTCCTCAATTAATCCTTGATGGTGTATTTCTAACCAATTTTTCAGCATATGAGCATTTTTTGCTGCGCAAACAATTCTTCGTCGCAAGGGATGATTTGGACATGGTGTAGCGCTGAAGTGGTCAAGGGTTTTTAAAGAAGGGCATTGTATATCATCCATGTTGATGATGAATCTAAAACAGATAAGTAAATCATGAATAATTTATTTATAAACTGACATGAAACCATGAATTAATATACTTACTTTCCAGGTAAAATTTCCTGTAGAAACTTCTTTTTCTCGTATCATTTTGTATAGATACCTGTAGCATTTTTCAAGCTGTCTTGAACAATCCTTATGCGATTGCTATAGGGTACAGTGCCCGACTTCCAGGGCATGCCGTGGTGATTCAACTCCAACCAGCTATTCGACTCACGCTCTTCGTCGAGGAGTCGACTCCATTTGCATGGAGGTTTAAACAGATAGACTGTTGGTGAGTTTTTAGAGTTTATTTGGAGTATGGCAAGCTCCTTGGCGCACAAGAGGTTCGAAGACCTCTTGAAGCTCTGAATGTCCACTACGTACTCCATTTTAGGACCCGGTGAACTTCTTCTAGGACAGTATCTGGAGACTCGCTCGATTTTTGAGAGAGAACCTGGTGTGCACCAGCTAGAGCCGAGAACTTCTTCTAGGACAGTAGCAAGAGTATCTGGAGAGAGAACCTGGTGCACACCTGCTAGAGCTTCCTCTAGAAGAACTCGGTCTTCAGGAGGCTTGTTTTTCACTCGACTGTCGAATGATAAATGTGACCAAAGCTACCAGAAGCTTGACTTTTATAGCCCCATCTCCCCTTACCCTAACACTCAGGATTTCACCCCCCCCCACTATTATCGGAGGGTATATAAGAAGCCGCAGTGGCAAATTTTCATTAGTTTTCATTAGTCTAGTGTTTGAGAAAGATCTCCGACTTCTTAAACGCATTGTGTGTGAATATACTACTCTTCAGGGGAGTGACTCCTGGTGCTAAAATTCTCATCTGGGAGATGCATCTCCTGGTGGAGTTAACACAGTTGGTGCTGCTCCTGTAGAAGATTTTAGTTGTCATTCACCACAGAAGGGAAGTCTCCTCTCGTAGATTATGTTCTAGCAATCTCTGGGTTACTTTCTCGGACGTCTTCTGCGAGAACAATTTAAGATTGGTAGTGAGAGCACAGTTAGCTTCTAAACAGCAAAGATCGAGATCAACGCTCATTCTTTCCATAGACTTGACCGAGAACAGTCAACATGAGGGCAATCAGACGAAACATACAGCTGCTACTGCATACTCTTCGAACTCAAGTGCAAAATGCCGACGGAGAAGATCTTCAGAGATGGATGAGTTTTGCCCTAGCAATCGGCAAGGAGTTGGAAGAGCACTTCAAAAAGCCCAATTTAAATCGACATAAGAAGCAAAAGCTTCAGACATGTATGATGCATATGGTGAATATAAAAAACCACCTCCAGGAGTAACTGCAGAGAGTTGAAGGAGAGCTTTACCAGGAAGCTTCATCTCGTGATGAAGAGCTTCACCAGGAAGCTCCATCTCGTGATGAAGAGCTTCACCAGGAAGCTTCATCTCGCGATGAAGAGCTTCACCAGGAAGCTCCATCTCGTGATGAAGATCTTCACCAGGAAGCAAAGGTTCGTTGGGGAGAGATGCCCTCAGCATTTGAAAAACGTATTCAATCGGGAGTCATCACAAATCTTGGACATCGTGATATTCTAACCTTCATGGATCAGAGCAAAGTGCTGTTTGGCGAGAAGATTCACAAAGTTTTGGATAAATTTCCGTCTGTGAAAGTGAATGCAGAACTTGCTGCAGAATACGTTGTCGAAAAGGATGATGCGGAAAGTATTGATGTCAAATATTTCAATACGGCTAGTGATTCGATTTTTAGAAATACAGATTTAAGCTTGTGGTTTGATGAGATTGTGAAAGAACCAGTTTTACGTCAAATGGAGGAATTTGAGCAGAGAGGATCAGGATGGACCCTTCAGCAGATTCTAAGTTTGATCGTAAATATAAATCAATATACTCCCATCCAAGGTAGTTCGTACATTCCACTACCGAAATACATTGCCAACAAACATGTTTGCGTTAATGTTAATAATAGGAAAGATGATGAGTGTTTCAAGTGGGCTGTACTATCCGCTTTGTATCCTGCTAAGTTTCATCCGGAATGTCTAACTTGGTACGAGGAGTTTAAAAATGAACTCGATTTCAGAGATATCACTTTCCCAGTGAGCTTGAGGCAGATCAGCAAATTTGAGAAACAAAACAATATTTCAGTGAATGTATTCATCCTGAAGATGTATGGTGAAACATACAAAGTTTCAACGGCTCATCTGACTTCTTCGTATCAAGTTAGACATGTAAATTTGCCTCTGATCCAAGATCATTATGCTGATGAAGATGAGGAGAAAGAAGACCTCAACGTTTCAGTACCAAAGTTCCACTACGTGTGGATTAAAAATTTGTCTGGGTTGATCAGATCGCAGTCAACTAAACACAAGTGGAAGCATTACATATGCGATAGATGTTTGCATTTCTTTCAAAATCAAGAGAAACTCAAGCAGTATATGAAAGACTGCATGCAGCTCAACAAATGCAGAATAAATTTACCAGTAGAAGAGAAAAGTGTTCTCAAATTAAAAAATTATAAGAATAGAGAGAAGGTTCCTTTCATCATCTATGCAGATTTTGAATGTATTTTGAAACCTGTAGATAATGCCGAACGAGCATTCCAACAACATGAAGCATTGAGCGTTGGATATTACTTGAAGTGCAGCTTTGATAATTCTAAATCCAAATTCAGAAGCTATAGACAGCACAAGACTGGAAGTGATTTGCAAAAACCCGCTGAATGGCTTGTTTTTGAACTGAAAGACATTGCTCGAGAATTGGAGGAGTTATATAATCATCCAGTTCCCATGATTTGGGATGATGAGGCGAAACAGAAATTTGCTGAATCCAATCTCTGTCATATTTGTTGAGAGAATATCAAGAAAGGACAGACAAAAGTACGAGATCACTGTCATCTAACTGGGAGGTAAGTATATC
This sequence comes from Aphelinus atriplicis, assembly GCA_020882685.1. Taxonomy (NCBI): domain Eukaryota; kingdom Metazoa; phylum Arthropoda; class Insecta; order Hymenoptera; family Aphelinidae; genus Aphelinus; species Aphelinus atriplicis. Next base: position 26,839 of record JAJGQD010000248.1, read on the forward strand.
AAATGTTTTCACTGAAATCTAATAATTATTGAACTCTATATGCTCTATTCCAGATACAGAGGTGCAGCTCATGAAGCTTGTAACATCAACTACGAGAATTCAAGATTCATCCCGATCGTTTTCCACAATTTATCTGGGTATGATACCTACTTCATCACTGAAGAAATTGCAACTTCTGAACAACTCAAAGGACGGGTTACAGTGATTGCCAAAAACAAAGACAGATATATCTCCTTTACAAAGCATATAGATGGTAGTTGCATCAATTTTAGATTCATGGATTCTTTTAGATTTTTACCCGCATCATTGGAGAAACTAGCTTCATATTTAGATTATCACACCATTACCAGCACAGTATTCAAAGAGAAAAAGTACAATGATGAACAAATAGAATTGGTGACAAAAAAAGGTGTATTCCCCTACGATTACGTCAGTTCATTTGACAAGTTGAACGATACATCTCTCCCATCAAAACAAGACTTTTATAGCAAGCTGAATGAATGCTCAATCAGTGACGAGGATTACACTCGAGCTCAGACTGTCTGGGATTCTTTCAATATCCCAACTCTGGGTGAATACTCCGACCTGTACCTCGAAACCGACGTGCTCTTGCTAGCAGACGTTTTCGAAAACTTCCGGGATTCATGTATCGAAGCTTATGGGTTGGATCCTGCAAATTATTTAACGACACTAGGACTGACA
>JAJGQD010000249.1:0-26770 GCA_020882685.1 Aphelinus atriplicis
ACCAATGAAACCATACTGGAATAAAATGACAATATTCTAAGAAACAGTAGCGAATAAAAGTGTTTTTGGAATAATGATTATATTCGAAGGCGTATAAAATAGAATCTTCGGATAGAAATGTCTAATAAAAAATCTAGAAATTGATTGTTACATTCTTTCAATAATTGCTAGGGTTGAATAAGATTTTCATTTTCATTTGGAAATTTCTTCCAAAAAGAATACATAAACATCTTTGGCGTTCCTAGGCCATGCCTTTTTTTTCAATCAATAAATTATTAACTTTGAACCATTGGTTCCCTTGACGTAACATATTTGTATAATGACCTTTATCGACAGAATAAGTATGATGAAATATAGCACTAGTAACCTTAATGTTCTTTTGTTAATTGTAATTTTAGTTTTTGGCACGTCTTTTACTCGCGAATTGTTTATTTTCGACGTGATTCCATTATTATTTTCAAACAGAACTAACTGCAATATCAGAATTCATTATTACATCTTGGTTGGAGCCGTAGTTCTTGCCTTGAATCAGAATTTTCCTCATGAGGTGTATTTCCTTTGAATGAACTTCATATTCACTACCACTTGTCGGATCCTACTGCATTTAATATCCTGCAAGACGCATAGGATCACTTAGTTCAGTTACATTTACTCAAATTCACAAAAACATTGCACTCGAATAGAATGAAATATAGAATAAATTGATGAAAAAAGACACGGTTCACGACTTCCCACTCTGGACTTAGATAATAAAGTAATATCAACTTTTATCAAAGTACAAGTGACACAAATACATTCAAATTCTATGATAATTCAGTGTCTGAATCGAATTTTAGTTACAAGCACTTCAGATCACTTGTTGTCACACACTGGTAACCTAAAATAATATTCTGCTTACATTCAATTAGCACCCAACTGACATTTCAATTTTAGTCCTGTTCAGCGCACCTGTAACAAAAAATATGAACAACAAAGAATCATATTCTTAGAGAAAATAGATAGGGTGAGAAAGTACAGGTTGAAAGTATAAACTTATCTGAATCTTGCCGCAACTCCATCCCATGGAAAACTGATCAGCTACCTACGTTGAAGAAAATCTGCTTGTACAAAGGAGAACATTTGTACAAGCAATGAGAAAAACTTCATTCACTATCTCTTAAACTGTGAGTGATAACAACACTGCAACACAGCATCTTTGATGTTCAACACAGTTTACTAACAGGTCACTGACTGTCACTGATGGTTGGTAAGCTATACTCTATAGTATAGCCACGGAGACACAGACTACAGTCTCCATATATATGGGAATATGGGATTGGCGTTTGAACCTCAAGAGATTGAGGTCGATAATGAAGATCCCATCAGTGAACATCTGAGATGCTGTGTTGCAGTGTTGTTATAACTCACAGTTTAAGAGATAGTGAATGAAGTTTTTCTCATTGCTTGTACAAATGTTCTCCTTTGTACAAGCAGATTTTCTTCAACGTAGGTAGCTGATCAGTTTTCCATGGGATGGAGTTGCGGCAAGATTCAGATAAGTTTATACTTTCAACCTGTACTTTCTCACCCTATCTATTTTCTCTAAGAATATGATTCTTTGTTGTTCATATTTTTTGTTACAGGTGCGCTGAACAGGACTAAAATTGGAATGTCAGTTGGGTGCTAATTAAATGTAAGCAGAATATTATTTTAGGTTACCAGTGTGTGACAACAAGTGATCTGAAGTGCTTATAACTAAAATTCGATTCAGACACTGAATCATCATAGAATTTGAATGTATTTGTGTCACTTGTACTTTGATAAAAGTTGTTATTACTTTATTATCCAAGTCCAGAGTGGGAAGTCGTGAACCGTGTCTTTTTTCATTAATTTATTCTATATTTCATTCTATTCGAGTGCAATGTTTTTGTGAATTTGAGTAATGTAACTAAACTAAGTGATTCTATGCGTCTTGCAGGATATTAAATGCAGTAGGATCCGACAAGTGGTAGTGAATATGAAGTTCATTTAAAGGAAATACACCTCATGAGGGAAATTCTGATTCAAGGCAAGAACTACGGCTCCAACCAAGATGTAATAATGAATATCTTGGGAGTATAATTGGACTATTACACCCTGGGGCTTTGGATATCACCTATTCTTGACTCAAACAAACATGAAAAGAAGTTTGGTCAAGATTGGTAACTCAAATGTGTAATGGATCTGTTGGTGAGTGAAAAACTCTTGATAAAATAACCATTTCTGAGTTGGCGACAAGGTATTGAGACTCCGAGTATGGGATCAAATTGAGTGGGCGAATTTCAGCCAACCCAATACAGTGAATGAAAAGTGATGAAGAGAAAACCAGAGTAACATGCATACATATAAGTGACGTATGGCGGTCACCCATTTTTTTAGGGTATTTTCATTAATTTCTATAATATATTGATTGATTAAAAAAAGAGAGATCAAATGCAGCACTCTGGGACTAGTCAAGATATTTTGGTAATAAAGTAAGCTTTCTTTTGGTATGTATCACATTATGGTCCGGGTGATCGGAACCACTTTTTGCTCTATTTTAAGCCTGGAAATGAGTTAGGTGATAGCTATATGTTCACCGATGACCCTGAAACTATTTTTTTTTAAAAATTTGGCATTTTTCCAGAAAAAAAGTTCTCTTGACTTTTTACTCTAAAACATCTCTAGATAGCTCAAAATTGAGGTCAAAGGTCCTGAAAAAATGTCTAATATTGCAAACTCCACCACCTTGAGCCTCTATCAGGATGGGACATATGGTCTAAAAAATTCTGAAAAAATTCAGGGGACATGATGAAGTCTTCTAGAATTCATAAAAAAATTTTCAGAATTTTTTTTCATTTTCACTCTCTCACTTGACAGAGAATCACCCATATATATATATATAAATTTTTCGTTATCTGTGATAATTAGTTCTATGAATTTTACTATGATTAACAAGGATGATATGTAAAAAATGTTTTAGTTAAGTGACCGTTATCCAGGGGCGCGCTAGCGCCCCCTCCTGGCGAGTAACGGCAGCTGGGGGCAGCGCAACCCTATTATACATTAAGTTTGGATCACGGATTTTTCAATTTTATAAAATAACACAGATACGCATCAGTTATGGATGTTATCTAGTAGAATATGATTTTTTATTTATTTTTCCCTAGTATCCAGCCCTATTCACCTCCTATAGCAGATACTTTTAATGTAATGATTCTTGTCTGCTAGGTTAGAATGGCTAGAATGGAGCAAAAAAGATTATTTTTCAGTTCATAAGCCACCTCGACGGCGACGAACGATTTCGAGATATCTCGATTCTCGCATATATATATAGGTATAAGCTACTGAGCTGCCGTAGAGACTCATCATGGCGTCTGCTATATATGTAGTATTAGCTGGTATAAGCATGGAGTGAAACGCGAACACATGCAACTCGGACGCGTTTATATATTATATATATTTTATATAAAAACGCGAGATCGCAAGTAGCGGACATAACCCGGGTCGTCTAGTGCTGCAAATGTGCCAGACGTCGACCGAGCTGTGTCTTTGATTTTCTATTGATTGGAATAGGCTAACCTCCAATCTGTATTAGGTAAGAATATTATTCAATAATTCGAAGTGAAAAATTAAGAATTACGCCGCAATCACGCGCACATAAGTATAAAGTTTTCTCAATATATGTGCACATGACTTAGCATCGTTCCCTTCATTAATTATATATTAATTAACAATCTCGTAGTAATAAGAAAAATTGGTTCTTTGCCCCACACAGCTACCATCTGTATACTTAGACTGTACGCGAGTGACAAGTACCTAATATTCTGCTGAGTTTTGATGCTGAAAGATGATTACGCCGGTCCATTTTGCAGGCAGAAGCTAACGTATATGAAAACTTCAAGCTCTCATAATCACCAACAAAGCACCTTTGTAAATTGATCATTTTAATGGAGAACAAAGCCTTAGTAAACTTTCAATCAGCAAACAACTAGCTGCCTGCAGGAAAAATATAGTTGGTAGAAGAAGAGCGTGATCCCCGATCAGCTTTTGTTAATTATTGTGTCTCAGTCGATGAATTTTGGTTGTAAGAAGAAAAATACGTGAGTGACCTAAGAATGTTCGAGGATATATTGCTAATGGCTAATATTCTTCCTGCCGTCATGGATATCAAAGAAGATCTGATCTGCATTGCTCATATCTCGATGATGGTCTCTACTATCGAGCAAGGCACAAAAGTCCACTATATGGAATATGGAAACACAGCCATGACAAGAGATGTAAGAAAAATTCCAGACAATCTCGCATCCATACCTCCTCTATCTCATAAGTGTTGTTTAGCCAAACCTGATGGGGTTGAACACTGGCCACATGGTGTTAACACGGAGTTTGAAATGATTGCTGACAGCGGTGCTACCGTTTTCCTCCTGGATGTACTTGACAAAGATGAGACATGTGTCGTAAAGTTAACCATGATATGAAGGGTTTGGCTCTGGAACTTCTAGAGAGATGCGCCAAGATCACTCCACCAATCGATGAAGGCATTGATATTGATAATGCAAAGAATAATAAACAAAGATTGATGATGCAAAGAATAATATTGGAGAGGAGCGACCACCTCCATAGGTGAAGAAAATTTACCGAATGTTAATATGGGCTGTATCAGTTATGTATGTTCACCATTGGAATTCTGGATACGCAAGCAGACCCAGTTCCCAATTTTGGATGATATTACTTTGAGAATGATTGACGCAGAGCTGTTTAAAGAAGTTGGCGATATTAAAAGAAGGTGAACTCTTGGCAGCCAAATTCGATGAAGATCAACTGTGGTATAGCTAGTTTATTGCCATTGATATTTCCAACTGGATGCTCAGTGGCATCAGTGCCTTTGTATCTGATCCCAGAGCAGCCTATCATTGGAACAGATACTCAATCTGAAAGGTATGATAACGATTCCACAGAGATTTCCTCAGATATCTCTAATGCGCTTTGTGAAACTCAAATTAATGTAGAACAAGAAACAACTGACTGAACAAAGTAGGGGCAACGAGACTGATATTGTTAACGAAGCCCAAGTAGATACTAATGAATTAATCAATGATTTGACAAACGTTCATGGAATGAAATATTTTTTAGGTAATAAGGAGGAAATAGTTCCTGGATAAATATGCTGAGGGTTCGCTGTTGGTGAAATTGAAAGATATCATTCAGTCAGTACATGGAGGAACAACCTATAACATTTGCACAACAGATTGTGTCCATGAGCTGGAAAATGTTCCCCACGGTTCAGGCTCTCCCCCATCTACTACAAGTCACCTGGAATATTGGGCCAACCTACATTCAAAAATCGGAGTCCATTCATCAATCATGGTAGAAAATCATAATTTAATAATAATTTAAGGTTACTTATGCATAATTCAACTTCTGACACGTTTCAAATTTTTTTAGAGAGGAACAGTTGCACAACAAGCAGTTTAACATACATGTGTATGTTTCATGACCAATAGCAAAATTGTCGACATTGCAGTCAAATCTTCTGTCAGTCGTGCCTGAATAATATTGTGACAAGTGTACCAAAGCAAAGACCATCAAGAGTTTGTAATGTTTGTCACACGCTGCTGGTGCAAGAGACAGCTCCATATTTCAGCTGAGACCCTTCTTCAATTACAAAAAAACAAAGAACTCTCAATGTGATTATTTTTCTTAGATTATAGAATCAGTGCAATATCAATTCAGAAAGAATAGACAGTATACCGGTATGAAAGGGTTCTTACAAAAATAACTTTTCAAGTATTTTTCACTTGAATTAATAAGTGATTTTATTCATTAACTAAATCTTATTATCCAATGTGATGTGCTAAGGGGTTACAGGCTGCTATGAGGAACATAGTTCAAAAGTTTTTCCAACTTGTACAGTGAATGTTGTATCAAAGTTTGTGAAAATTTGGATGAAAAAAGAGTATATCTGTAACTCGATAGAAGTATAAAAGTGATAGAACTCGATAGTGTATAAAAGTGAACGTTAACCCTGGTTACGTTTAACAGACTCAAGTGATGAAAGAGAGTAATTGTCAAGTATTTGTAAATATGAGACTGTACTAATTAAAGTTAAATGTCGTTTGAAAAATTAAAGCTTTTGAATGTACATACTCTGATTTAATTGTACATAGAAAATTTTCAAATTTTACATTACAGTGTTAAATGTCATTTGAAAAATTAAAGCTTTTGAATATACATACTCTGATTTAATTGTACATAGAAAATTTTCAAATTTTACCATAAGTTTGTGGAAATTTGGATGAAAAAAGAGTATATCTGTAACTCGATAGAAGTATAAAAGTGAACGTTAACCCTGGTTACATTTAACAGAGTCAAGTGATAAAAGAGAGTAATTGTCAAGTATTTGTAAATTTATCAGTTTTTTAAACATTTTATTTTTGTGTTTATATATAATTAAATGATCTTAGAAACATTCTTCTCTCAATAGTGCAATTACTGTAAGATTTGATTCTATTACTAATTAGCTTTATATATGAGAGTATGAACTCATTTTCGAGTAACCGGCCAAGTACCATGGCTCGCCTGTAGATGGCGAGGCGTTGAGTCGCGCGTGTATAAGGTATAGCGCGGCGCTCTCTCGCAAGAGAGTCGGCGTTCTACCGTCTATATAAGGGAGCTTGGACATTGGATCAACTCGGGCCTTCGTGGTCAATCCCAGTCTCCAATTTGGTCATTCCATATTGGAGTACACTATTTTGAATAATATTTCGTGACACAGATGTATTATGGCCGGTAAACTATATAATTAAGACGGACCCAAGTCATACGTCAGAATCAGTTTGCCAATAAGCCTATCACGGGCAGAAAGTAAAGTTGGATCTACGAAACATATTGTTACCATTTTCAAGCCATGCGTTCGCTTCATAACTTTGATATTTTCACAGGTTCGAAGTTTCAATAAAATGAACAGCTTTCTACATTTCTGTATTTAAACATGCCCCGATGTAGGTAGCTCTGGTATCCATCTAATATATACCTCCCCTAAAACCATTCTTTATACGTGAACTCGTTGTACGTTTCTTTAAAGGTTCGCTACTCTTCCATCAGAAATATATTATCAAAGCAATATTGTTTTGTTTCAGTTGTATTTAGTATTCTAAAAAAAAAACCAAGAAGAAAAGTAAGAATACATTTTTTTCGATTCGAGGCTCATGTCTCTTACAATCACGTTATAAACAAATGGAATCCAGTGATATCAGGGAAGTCGATTCACTTTGGGTGCAAGTTGTTTAAATAATTATTGTATAAACATTGGATCTTGAAAAAAGAGAAAATAGGGGTATTTTTTTCAAAAAAGCACGCAATCCCGCAATCAGTTTTCATCCCATGGTGATAGCGTAAGCATTGGCAGAAGCCACTTTTTCTCGGTTTCACTGAATTCCAATTGTTTATAACGCGATTGCCAGAAAAATAAGCCTCAAATCAAAAAAAATGTTTTTCACTTTTTTTCCTTGGTTTTTCATCTAGAATCGATTGACACCATTGCTTTCTCGAATTTACGAATTTGGGTGCAATTTGTTTAAATAATTATTGTTTAAACAATTGGAAATGGAAAAAGAAAAAACACGGGTATTTTTTTTCAAAAAAGCACGTGATCCAATAATTAGTTTTATGATATCTCCGCTGGTTTGGACATGGGCCTTAATGGGTTAATATGGTCAAAAAATTATGCCAGTGCATCAGATAGCATAAGCAATTTTATTTTTCATAGTAAAAATTCACCTTCGAAAAAGATATACTTAACGACAAGTATATTCCTTATCCTGTGGTTCGTTGTTGGATAAATTTTCAATCAACTAAATGTTTTTAGGTAGAATTAATTATATTTCTTTGTAAATATAAAAATGCTTAAGCGACTAAATTTTTTTTGAGAGAAGGTAAAAATTGCAAGATGTCTTTTAGTTATTTTTCTATTTAAATACATTTGAAATAATAATTAAAGAATATGAAGCCTTCTTTCTGCTTCATGTTTCTTTGCTACGGATTTCAAACTGATTTATTTTTTTTTTTTAATATACAGTAATATCAAACATTATCCAACTAGTATGGTTATCCAACAATAGAATGAATATTTTTCAAATTACACTTAATTATTGTAGTTATACTAATGTTAAGATGGAAAATAACTCAAATCACAAATTTATGTCAAGTACTAATATAATTTTGAAGAGTTTAAGCTCAAAAATTATATAAATGGTGGAAATAAATAAAATACACCATTTGCATTTTTATTTCTCATAGAAAAATATTTACCTTTGAAAAAGGTATACGTTGACGACAAGTAGGTTTCGTATCCCATAGTTCGTTGTTGAATAAATTCTTATGTGAATAAATTTTTTTATAGAAAAAGAAATATGAAAATGTCTGTTTGATCTTAGTCTATTCAAGTGTATGTAAGAAAATAATATGATTCGAATCGAATATATCATTTGAAAATATCACTTCAATAGACATTTTTACCAATACACTATCGTTATATATTCCAGTTCATTTTGTCAATTATGACCAAAGAAAGTAATGAAATCTAGAATCTGATGCCAAGTATTCAACTGGTGTGATTATCCTACCACCAAACAAATATTTTTGCAAATTACACTCACAATAAATTATATGTCAAGTAAAATCTATCAAATCTTGCTACATTTTGATCCTTGAATAAATTATATTGCGGTAAAATACTTCAGTAAGTCGAATTCTCTGTTACGGATTTCGAACTAATAACCTTGAATATCAATTTGCTAATGTTAAGATAAGAAAGTACTGAAATCTCGAGCAATTTTTCTTCGTCATAGTAAAAAATGAACCTTCTAAAAGGTATACGTGGACGACAAGTATGTTCCGTATCCCTATAGTGCGTTGTTGAATAAATTCTTATGCTACGTAAATAGAAAATGTCTTTGAAAATGACTGTTTAATCTCACTCTATCCAAATGCATGTAAAATAATAATATGATTCAAATCATATATGTGAAGACATACACAAATTCATTATTTACGAAGCACAAGAATAATCTTAGATTATCGGAGAACTCTTAAACTTGAATAATAATCAAAAATTATCAAATTAAGTATTATAAAACCTTTCTGGAGAAAAGTATAAGTTTCTGACGGGTAACGATAGGTTAACGGTACATACATTTGTTAATCATTGTTTATATATTATCGGGGGACTCTTAAACTTGAATAATTATCAAAAATTATCAAATTAAGTATTATAAAACCTTTCTGGAGAAAAGTATAAGTTTCTGACGAGTAACGATAGGTTAACGGTACATACATTTGTCAATTATCGTTGATATATTTAAATTTCGGTACTGGTTTTTTAATCAAATTTTCAATCGAATTTACGAAGCACATTTTTTCATACATACTATTCTATATTTAAAGACATACATTAATTCATCGTAAACCAGAACTACCCAAATCTAAGCATATGAAAGTGAAGAAATCAATTCATATATTTGTCCTGGCAAGTTCAAATAAATTTCACCCTTCTTGCTTATCACAATTACTTCTATAAATTCACGTATCATAAGAAGATGTGTTTTGTAAATCATCTTAGATTATCGGGGGACTCTTGAACTTGAATAATTATCAAATTCAGTATTATAAAACCTTTCTGAAGAAAAGTATAAATTTCTGACGAGTAACGTAACAGTACATGCATTTGTTAATTATTTGTTTATTTTTTTACTTTTTGGTACTGGTTTTTTGATCAAATTTTCAGTAGAATTTGGGTTTTGTTGAAGATGTGTTTTGTAAATCATCTTAGATTATCGGGGGACTCTTAAACTTGAATAATTATCAAATTCAGTATTATAAAACCTTTCTGAAGAATTTTTAAAAAGAAGACATTTTTGTAAATACGAATTTTGTAGTAAGCCGAGGAGACGCAGCCACCGCCCCTCTCTGTCCACAATCGACGGAGCGCCTTGCAATACCGCGGTGCTCTCTCTCTCTCTCTCTCTCTCTCTCTCTCTCTCTCTCTCTCTCTCTCTCTCTCTCTCTCTCTATTGGGATTGGCGAGGCTCGCGTGCCATTCTCTGGTACGGTCAAGGATCTCGGCGTGGTGCTTGACGAAACTCTATTCTGGCGTCAAAACACCGATGCAGTTACAAAGAAGTTCAATAGAACCATGTATAGTCTGCGATTTTTTCGCAAATACACGACTGAGATCCTTCGTAGACGCTTATCAATGGCTCTGCTGTTCCCTGATCTTGATTATTGTTCTGCGGTATACCTCGACGCATCTCAAGAACAAAAACACAAAATACAGGTACTACAAAATTCATGTGTGAGATATGTTTTTGGTGTGAGGAGGGACGAACACATTACTCCTTACAGGGCCAAGCTTGGCTGGATACGCACGGATATTAGGAGGCAATATTTTATGGCTGTACTTTTGTACAAGATCCTGCGCATTCGTCAGCCGGAGTACCTTCTGAGCCTCTTCACTAGGTATGTGTTCACTAGGCCCTCCAAAGGTGATGCACCGGAACTCTCGGTCCCCAAAATGAGGAATACTTTCGGACTGAATTCATTCCAGGTGCGAGCAGCGCACCTCTGGAACTCCCTTCGGTCCTCGGACAGAAACCTGCCGTCTTTGTCAAGTTTCAAACGTTCCGTAAGAAAGTACTTTTTAGAATTAAATGAATGACCTTAGCATCTTTTATAAAGTTCCGTACGATGACCAATTTGTCTGAATCTATGATGACCAGCTGTATAATTATTATACTGACTCGTTATCTGTGATAATTAGTTCGACGAATTTTACTATGATTGACAAGGATGATATGTAAAAAACGTTTTAGTTAAGTGACCGTTACTTTTAAAAAGAAGACTGATATTTTTGTAAATACGAATTTTGTATAATTTATACAATAAAACATATCTATCTATCTCTCTCTCTCTCTCTCTCTCTCTCTCTCTCTCTCTCTCTCCTTCTCTCTCTTTTTCCGACGCGCTACAGCGTGATCGCGCGCAAACCAACGGTCCAAGCGTCTCGCTCGGCGACGCAAGCTGCCGGGGCCGCATAAACCACGAGCATCCACGCTCCACGAGCGCTTCCAAGATAACAAAACCCGGCTGTTTTTCACCCAATTTATATATATATATATAAATTGGGTGAAAAACAGCCGGGTTTTGTTATCTTGGAATATATATATACATACACACTAGCGTCCCTCGTCGAGGCTTCGTCCGCGAATATGTGTATTGAGTTCGAAATTTTATTCTCATTTATTGTTAAAAAAACTCCTATGATATGTATTTATTTGTAAACTTTGTACGATTTGATACTTTGTAATCCTTGGACTTGTAATTTTTATGTATTCTCTGAGGATTCGAAATTTATAAGACTTCTGGATCGTTCTTAGTTTTTGAATTTTGAGGAATGAATATGAATTGGTTACGTGCATCCCCTGTCCGTGAAAGAGTAACAATCAATAGGCCGTGTGAAAAACATTCTGTTCGCAAATCCATCCCTACATATTTAAAGGTCTGTCCTTGGAATTTGTTGATCGTCAAGGTGAAAGAAAGTTTCACAGGGAATTGTAATCGTTTGAATTGAAATTGTGAGACCGATGGAATCATAGGTATGCGATGTATAAATGCTGTTTCTCCAGTTCAGGTCTTATATATTTAAGTCTCTTCCCAAAGGTCGGATATTAACAATCTCGATTTTAGTGGAACATCTTTGACGAGTACTATAATTATAACAGGATTAGTCTATTTGTTGTTAGTGCGATTGGTAGATGAATATTTATTTCGTCCAGGAAACATGCGTTCTAGATCATAAAAATCATCATAAAAACTGTCGAAAGCGCTGAAGTCAACTCTCTTATGAAAATAAAAATGATCCCACTGTATCTGTTCCCAGGGATGTTTTGAGAAGAATTAAGGAAACTGGAGAAAAAAACGTAGTTATCGATTGTGCCTATACAGATATGGAAGATGTACTACACTCAGCACTTCAAGTTGGAATCATGTCGGATGATTTTAACCTATTAATAGCATCATTTGTAAGTTATTTAGAAAATAATTTAATTACTTCCGAGACCAATCAAGATCATGATATTATTGAAGATGAGCATATTTTTTACATTGGAACGTGGCGAAATCATGATGGAATGGAGAAATTGCACAGATCGCAGACTATTGGGCTGATCATCTGGTACAATAAGACCGTTGATTCATGTTTCATAGAGTTCATTTCTTGGTAGCCCAGACTGGATCTGTAATTTTGGTATGAGCTAGATGAGAGTCAAAACCATCTTCCCGATTGGATCTGGATTATTATTCTAATCATAATCCTCAGAATGACTGGATGAAAAAGCCCTCGGAAAATTTGCTAGAGATGAAAATATGAAAAACATTCGAGAAAAGTTGGATCTTTTTTCTTTCATTTTGATATAACACGGAAATTAATTCAGATCAAAATTAAACGGGAAGAAGAGTTTTGTTATAAAATTTTTTTTGAGAATGAATGAGTTCGAAATGTGAATATGATCTATTGTTGATAAAATATTAATATGAAGAAATAAATTCAAGCTCAAAATGAGGCTTTTCTTGTGAATTTTTTATGAGTAGTCAAATTGTATTCACTAACATGGAATATATTCAGGAAATCTACTATCTAATGTTTCTCAAAGTTTCTACGGACTTGTAAAGAACTTTTCCCGAACCTGAAAACTTTTTCCACATGCTCTTCAGTAGCTAGACTTTCGATTCTCAGAGTAAAAGCTGCCAGTTCTTACATTCGAACAACCATTGGAATTTTTCAAAAATTTGTACATAGAAGTATCTTATAAACATTGATGTATTCCCGGTGAAATAGCGGGATTTCACCGGTGGAATCCGGTGGGAAATTTGGTCGACTGAGCGGTAACCAAAGTTGACCGACTGTGATACCCGGTCGATAGACCAGGTATCACAGTCAGAAAAAGAATTGAATGGACTCCTCAAAACGAGTGTTTCCCGGTCGATTATCGATGTTTCCTGGTCAGAAGAAAAATTGGATAGGTTCCTCGGAACGAGTGTTTCCTGGTCAACTATCGGTGTTTCCCGGTCAAGAAAAACAATATGGGCTTCTCAGAAAGAGTGTTTCCCGGTCAATCCATCGTGAGTTTCGGTCGATCCACCGGGTTTCACGGTCAGAAAAGAAATATGAGCTCCTCAAACAGTGTTTCCCAGTTAATAGTTCGTGTTTGCCGCTCGAATGACCGGGTTTCCCAGTCAAAAATAATAAGTGCTTCTCAGAAAGAGTGTTTCTCGGTCAGAGAAAAAATAACATGGGCTCCCCAGAAAGAGCGTTTCCTGGTAGATAACCAGTGTTTTACGGTCAGAGAAAAAATGATGAGTGCTCCTCAGGAAGAGTGTTTCCCGGTGAATCGACCATGTTTCCCCATCGAAAAACCAGTTTTCCTGGTCAGAGAAAGAATAATATGAGCTTCTCAAAAAGAGTGATTTTGGTAGATTACACAGCTCCACAAAAAATAAAAAAGGAATTAAACCAGAGACTAGACCACCTTACTTTTATGTATTTTTGGTTGCTGAATTTGAATCCGAGGTCTGTTTAACTTCATCACCTCTGCGTTTAGATATAACCTCGAAAAATTTTCTAAAAATTATCATTTTGTAAAACAAAAATTTTTCCAGATCTTATGTAAAATAATAGATAGAAACTGTCTCTGGTGTTTTTTCAATTTGTCGCATAGTTTACGAGTGAAAAATTTATTAAGAATTAGAAATAAAATTAATAAAAAAATAATTATTCAATATATTATTTTTTATAAATTAATTTATTAATTTATTAGAATTTTGAATCCGGCCCACTTTCCGTCAAACTTTTCTGAATTTTTTACTCAAAATTTATACGACGAATCGAAAAATCGCTAGGGACAGTTTTCTTTTATTTATTAATGTGAAATGAAATTGAATTGTTTGTTCTGCAGAATATGGATTTCATCGATATGTCATCCACCGTATTTTCGAGGTTAGGGCTAAACACAGAGGTGATGAAGCTAAACGGACCTCAGATTCGGAGGTCAATCGATAGTGTTTCCCGGGTAGAGGGAAAATAATAGAAGCTCGTCAAAAAGAGTGTTTCCCGGTCGATTACACAGCTCCACAAAAAAAAAATAAAAAATTGAACCAGAGACTAGACCACCCTACTTCTATGTATTTTTGGCTGCTGAATCCGAAGTCCGTTTAGCTCCATCACCCCTGCGTTTAGCCATAAACTCAAAAATATGGCGGACGACATATCGATGAAATCGATATTTTGCGAAACAAAGAATTCTATTCTATTCTACATGAAAAAATAAAAGAAAACTGTCCTCAGCGATTTTCCGATTCGTCGCATACTTTTTGGGTAAAAAAATTCAGAAAGTTTGACGGCTAGTGGGCCGGATTCAAAATTCATAATTTTATGAATTTTTCACTCGTAAACTATGCGATGAATTGAAAAACACCAAGAACAGTTTCTATCAAATTGTTCACATCAAATGTGAAAAAAAATTCTGTTTTGCAAAATGATGATTTTAAAAAATTTTTTTGAGGTATGTCTAAACGCAGGGGTAATGGAGCTTAACGGACCTCGGATTCGGATTCAGCAGCCAAAAATACATAGAAGTAGGGTGGTCAATTTTTTGGTTCAATATTTTATTTTTTTTTTGTGGAGCTGTGTTATCGGTGTTTCCCAGTCAATCGACAATATATTCCGGCCAATAGACCGGGTTTCACGGTCAGAAAATAATTATATAGGATTCTTAGAAAGTGTTTCATGGTCCATTATTGGTGTTTCCCGGTCAATCGACCGTGTTTTCCCGGTTAATCGTCCGTGTTGCTCCGTCAGAGGAATAATAGTATGGGCTCCCTAAGAAAGTGTTTCCTGGTCGATCATCTGTGTTTTCCGGTCATTTTACAATTTTTTCCGGTCAATGTACCGTGTTTCTCGGCCAGAGAATGAAAAATATGTGCTCCCCAGGAAGAGTATTTCACGGTCGACTATCAGTGTTTCAAGTTCGGTAGACCGGGTTTCCCAGTCAGAGAAAAATAAATATGGACTCCTTAAAAAGAGTATTTTCTGGTCGATTGTCGGTGATCCACGGTTAATCCACAGAATTTTCTGGTCGATTGAACGGGTTGCTCGATGAAAAAAATAATTTCACGGTATACGTGATCATAAACGCTCATCTTACGCCTCGATTTCCGTGCGTGAAATGCGATTTCACGCACTCAAATCGATGCGTGAAATTTGCGTTCGATTACTTATAACATAAAATATCGTATGCAACTCGTGAAATTACATTTTTCAGGCACTAGTTGCATAATATACCATCATGGGCTCCTGGAAACGAGTCACTCTCAGTCGATAATCGGTAATACCCGGTCAATCGACAGTGTTTCTCGGTCAGAGGAAGAAAAATATGAGCTCCTCAGAAAGAGTGTTTCCTGGTCGAGTGTCGGTATTTCATGGTCAATTGACCGTGTTTTCCCGGTCAATCGTCCGTGTTGCTCGGTCAGAGGAAGAATAATATAGGCTCCCCAAGAGAATGTTTCCTGGTTTGTGTTTCCCAGTCAGTCGACCGTGTTTCGCGGTCGAACGACCGGTGTTCCTGGTGAGACGAATGATTTCTCTGGCTTCTGAGAATCAGTGTTTCACGGTCAGAAATCGGTTTTTCCCGGTCCATCGACCGTCTTTGAGGTCAGAAGAAAAATAAAAAGTGCTCCTCAGAAACAGTGTTTCCCAGTCGATTATCGGTGTTTTCCGGTCAGAGAGAAAATGTAATGGGTACCTAAAAAAGTGTTTTCCCCGGTCAGAGAAGTGTTAATATGGGCTTCTCAGGAAGAGTGTTCCCTAGTCGATCATCGCTTTTTCGAGGTTGATCAACAGCGTTTCTCGGTCAGAGACAAATATATAGGCTCCTGGGAAAGAATGTTTTCTGGTCTATTGATTCTGTTTCCTGGTCGATCGACTGGGTTTCTCGGTCAGAGAAGAAATAATAAGTGCTCTCCAGAATGAGTGTTTCCCGGTCGATTGTAGGTGTTTCCCAGTCAATCGACCTAGTTTCCCGGGTAGAGGAAAAATAATAAAAGCTCCTCAGAGAGAGTGTTTCCAGGTCGATTAACAGTGTTCCCCAGACAGAAAGAAGAGACTAATCGGCTCTACGAAAAGAGTGTTTCCCGGTCAGGGAGAAAATGGTATAGGCTCCTAAGGAAGAGTGCTTCCCGGTAGTTCATCGGTGTTTTCCGGTCAATTTACCATGTTTCTCGGTCAGTGAATGAAGAATATATATGGGACGTTCCACGTCAAGTGAGCAGTTGAGAATTTTGTTCGCTATTCTGCATTGACAAATTGATTGGTATCCATCACCAGAATACTCAGGAATTTTTTCAGATTTTTAGATGCATGTAAGTGGAAGTTGTACACGATCTTAAAATATGAATTTTCAAAAATGTTACTTTCTTCCCAATTTCCAGAGCCCAAATAATCTTGTCTATATGTAGAAATGAAAAAAAGTTGAGAACAAAAATTATGCTGAATACTACGAAAATCATAAGAAAAAATTGTTGACACCAGAATCCTCCATCCGGATAGGCTACTCTATCAATTAAACATGTTTCAACCAGTTTGGCTATGTTCGCCCACTTGTTTTTGACCTTGCAAGTTATACGTATAAACTTCTGTTCGATAGCTTAAAAATGATCCCATACATTTTTTGGAGAAATTCCAATATCCCCTGCAGTTAATTTTTCAAATCTGCAATATCAGAATGCATTCCTTGTTAGTTTCAACATATCAGGTCCACGATGGAGTTCACAGTGAGGATATCATGTCTTTGGGTCATCAATCTCAGCCAAGCTCTACAAATATGTTCCCTGACACTAAAGGAAGCTACCGGTAGAGTTTGGAGTTTTAGCGCTGCCTTGGTCTAGAGCTTTATATGACTTTAGACTGAGGCAGCTATATATAGATATACATATCTGCGCTTTGCTTTGTCTGAAATTCACATAATTCTTATAATTTCATCAAAAAAATGATGTTCTTCATTCACTGACCGAGAAACACGGTAAATTGACCGGAAAACACCGATGAACTACCGGGAAGCTCTCTTCCTTAGGAGCCTATACCATTTTCTCCCTAACCGGGAAACACTCTTTTCGTAGAGCCGATTAGTCTCTTCTTTCTGTCTGGGGAACACTGTTAATCGACCTGGAAATACTCTCTCTGAGGAGCTTTTATTATTTTTCCTCTACCCGGGAAACTAGGTCGATTGACTGGGAAACACTCTTTTCGAGAATCCCGTTAGTTTTTATTTTCTTCCCGGAAATCACCGATAATCGACCGAGAAACACTCTTTCTGAGGAGCTTACATATTTTTTCCTCTACCCGGGAAACACGGTCGATTGACCGGGAAACACCTACAATCGACCGGAAAACACTCATTCTGGAGAGCACTTATTATTTCTTCTCTGACCGAGAAACCCAGTCGATCGACCAGGAAACACGGTAATTGACCGTGAAACACCAAGAATCGACCAAAAATCACTGTTTCTGAGAAGTCCAAGATATTCTCTATCTGACCTCGAAACCCAGTCGATTGACCGGGAAAAATCTGAAAAAATTCTTAGTATTCTTGTGGTGGATACCAATCAATTTGTCAATGCAGAAGAGCGAACAAAATTTGTATCTGCTCACTTGACGTGAAACGTCCCATATATATAATTGATATTACTTTCTATGGGATTAATCAGTTTGTATGATCTTACATATATTTGATTTCGTATTTGTAAATATGCTCATGTCATATTCGTGAATGCGTATTTATAAATTACAATTACTTTCTTTCATATTTTTGAGTTTAAAGAGACATCTTTAAATTTCCTTCGATTTGAAAAAAAATATCTCAAATGAGAAGTTATCCAACATACCGAGCATAAGGTAACTGCAGGCAATTTGGCACGTTTGTCAGATTTCGTATTTACGGTGCTCTCTGAGCATCAGTTGTCCATGGGTCATGTTGGGGCCAACTGATGAAATTTTCTGGGACGCTCGGGAAAGCTTAACCGTTGTGATCGTGCATATGAAAGATATATAATGAGTCACACAGTGTGCTATGTTGCAAATTGTAAAAGCACGGGTAAAAATAGTAAGTGTTCATTTTTTCTTCCCCGAAAATTGGTTATAAAAAGCATCAAAAGGATCAATGGATAGCTGCTGTGAGAAGAATCAAGTGAGTATCTCTAACCAAACTTTTTTATATGAAAACGAAAACAGGTATGACTTTATCTGCATTAAGTGTGATATTTGGTGTACATAGAACAACAGTTTCACGAATTTTCTTCAATATCTTACAAGACTTATCCAGTGCCACAAGTGATTTGGTATATTGGCCTAATATCAAGATATCGTCAGAGGAACAACGCCAAAGTGTTTTCATCTTGATTACAGCGATACTCGTGTGATCATTGACTGTACTGAATTTAGAATAGAAGTTCCAGCTACAGTTGATAATAGAGTATATTGCTATTCTCATTATAAGAAAGGATTTACAGCAAAAGTACTGGTAGACATTACTCCTGCAGGATTCATTAGTTTTGAATCTCTTGTAGCTGGAGGTCAAAAAAGCGACTCGCAGATCACAGTAGAATCTGGTCTCATAGATTTATTAGAAGACGGTAATAAAGTATTAGCTGATAAAGGCTTCCCAGAAATTGAAACTATGCTTGATAATGAGGGGAAAAATGTGTTCTTAGTTATGCCACCATTCCTACGGGACAAGCATGAATTTTCAAAAGATGAAACACAAGCAACATACAGCATAGCCGGAGTAAGGATTCACGTGGAAAGGATTATGCAATGATTAGAGTATATCAAATTTTGAATAAGATTCCTGAAAATTTGTTCTATCATATTGATGATATTGTACATATGTGTTGTGTACTTGTTAATTTACAGCCACCAATCTTCTAAGATTGTAATATGAGAAACTGAACTAATTAATATTATTATTATTGTCATTATTGTACATACATGTGAGTAAAATGAAATATTAGGAATGATTGAATAGAAAGTTGTAATTTCATATAAAAATGTTGTTTTTATTGATTATTCTGAAATATTACTGAAAAAAATTCACACTAGCTGTTGAGGATACGTACTTACCACCTGGAAGGGGGGGACGTTTTTGTTTATCGAGAGCGGGGACGATTCGCGGCGAGACGACGGCAAACATCTGCCGCCGTCATAAACGAATGCCGAACGCTTCGAGGGCACGGAAAAAATAATCGCGTCAACGCGCCGTAAATTTGAAAAATCGGGAGGACCCTAAAATTTAACCTGATTACCGCGACGCGGAGGGCTAGGCTCCCGGAAACAATGGGAGGCTTGCGACGCATCTGGCCGCCCGACCGGCCATAAACAGCCCCCATGACACGTCTCGACTTCGGTTACAATGAACAAGATCGCCTCTCGGAAAAATGTCTCAGGTCACTCATCTAAATGGAATTAGAATCTAATAGAAAGCACATACTCATGAGTGAATGACGATGTATGTGAGTGAATTGTTTTGATTATAAAATGTTGTAATTCGTAGAATGGATGTGTGAGTGCGGGAGAGGAGAGAAAGAGAAATGTTAAAAGAAAATTAATTTGAATATAATCGGAAGGGGCAGGAGAGACGGAGGCGCGAGTTTTCGGTTTCTTTTTTTCACAGGTTGCATTTGCCGTCGGGACGAAGCTTCGAGTTTGCCGTTCGCCACAAATGCTCTCCACCCACCCACAAGAAGAGGAAATGAGCCCTTGCTTCGCCCCCCGGTATTTTAAGCCAAGGCGGAGGACGATTTTTCGTTCGCCCTGGAGCCTTTCGACCTGCACTCGGAGCCTCGGCTCCCCGGTAAGCGCAGGTCACGGAGCCCAGAGAGTTTGCTAACTCCTCTAGGGCGGATTGCGGCTGCTCGGGGCAAGCGGGCAACAAGTCCGTTGAGGTACGGCTTCGTAGAAGTCGAAGCCCCACGACAAAGCTTCGATGCGGGGCAGCGACGACCGAACTACCTCGCGGGCCCTACGGAAGCTTCGATCCCCGTGATCGGAGCGGGGGGAGCGTGGGAGTGGGGGTGGAGAGTGCACGGTGGACGGGTGCACGGAGCGAGACGGCCGGGGTTTGGAGACCAGACGCTCGACAGCTATCGGTAGCGCACCTCCCTCTCTCGTGTCAAGAGGCGACGTGCCCTTACTTGAATCGCTCGGTATCTTTTGAAAAGTTTGAGTCGACCAACGGTTCCTTTATTGTAAAATTAAAAGCGCGTCATTTTCATAATTTTATAGATTTATGTAGTATAAGTTACGATTTTCGGGACCTAATTCCCTCTCCTGTAAATTTTCTTTGAATAATTATTTGTAATCTAGCTGGTAAATTAATATTAAATAAAGGTTCTATTATTTCTAAATTGAAAACAAAAAAAAGTGGTTTTTCGGGTCAAATAGACTCGTTTCCTGCCTCTGCCCTTAACACTAGCCATGTGGCTAATATCGCCACTGCGCAGGCACCCGTTTCGGCTTGTGGAACGCTCGGACCCGCGGAGGAGTGGCTCGGTGCTCGAGCCAAGCAGTCTCACTACAGAGGGCCCACTGGCAACAGGCCTCGGATGGTTTAGCTATCCGCGATTTTACAATAAAGTCACTAACGCTCTTTAAATAAATTAGTTTCACTTATAATTTTTGATTGCAATTATTTATCCAAAAATCCAGCGTTCCTTAAAGCACTTGATATGCCCCACGCTCTAAAAATTCTTCTAAAATCAATCAATTACAACATTGAACAATATTCAACATTATTTGAACTTTTACTATGGAAAAATACTTTAAAAACAGATACCCTTATGTAAGTATTGAACACCTTACTTTGTTCTTTATATGTGTACCTGTGAAACAACGAGTTTGTTCATTATTTATTACTTGGTTGACATTTCGCTTAGACAACTCTACACTATTTTCTTTGTACAGTGCTTGCAAATAATGAACGAAAGAAAAACTTTCACTCTTCAAAATCATCTCTTCTATGAACTTTTCATTGCGATAGACAGTATATATATATATATATATATAATAGTGATATATAGTAATAGTAGTATCGTTCGCAGTAAACAGCTGGTAGGCGGATATATATTATTATTAGCATATTCACACTCTATGAGGCTGAAGACCATTAAAGAATAAAGTGCGCGAGAGAGCGTCTGGAGCGGTATATACGTTTAGAAAGAGAAGGCTGATATGGATATACTGGAGCCATGAGGCAACTGGAGGCAACAGTATGCTCGAGTTTTTGGTTAGCTCGCGGTCCAGCGAAACATCAGATAAGTATATTTTTGTAAATTGCATTGAAATGTTTTCATTACGTTCTTTGGGTCTCGTGAGCGATTTGCTTTGTGGGAAAATTTTTTTTTTAGGTAAATATCCAAAGGAACAAATACTTGAAGATTACAATGATGATCCGGACCATGGTGTTGTTATGATCAAGTGAGAAACAGACCACCAACAAGCGAGACATCATTAATTTAGAAAACAATCAGTATGAATTATATACTGTGAATGATGAACAAGAACTTGAAGATTATGATGATGATCCGGACCATGATGTTATGATCATGCAAGGAACAGACCACTAACAAGCATGACATCATTAACACCATTACCTCCTGATCTTTCTAGTGCCAGAGCAAAGTTTGTACAGAAGAAAAAAATTTGAGTTAACATTTTGAATATAAATCTTGGTGCTTCAGTATGACTTATATACTGTGAATGAACAAGAACTTGAAGATTATGATGATGATCCGGACCATGATGTTGTTATGATCAAGCAAGAAACAGATACTCATCATTTGAATTATAAAACTGAAGGAAAGAAAGGAGATAATACAGACTATCCAAAGCGCCAAGAAGATATAGAATAACCCCTTTCAACTCGTGCACCACTTGAAAATTTTCATAAGTATTTAAATTTTTTTTATTTTACCCTAGAAATGAATTTTTTCTCAATACTTTTGAAGCATGCTCAGAATGAGCGATTTTCTATCCACTTTCAATTTGTAGAAATGAGTCAATTCAAGGCATTTATTACAATTTCTTTAATTTGCTTACTATCTATTTTCCAGTTCTTTTGCCGCTTGTAAATTTGGAGACAAATGTGCTTATCACCATCCAAAATGTAAATTTGGATCAGCTTGCACAAAAATGGGTTGTATATTATTATTACACTAGCCAGAATCACTCACTCGCTATCGCTCGCTCGTGTCTTTCATTTGCTCTATCAAGAATAAAGGAAAATAATGAAATTTTTATTGGAATTATTGGTGAATAATTCAAAGTATCTACGGACGCTTTTACATCAACATGTATCTCACCTCTAGGCTATCAAAAATAAGGTCCCGATGTCTGATTTGAGATGTCAATTTCAATTTACCTCATACCAAAGCTTGTCTTTGAGGAAGTAAAATAACATAATCAGAAATAGATTTTTTTATGATCATGAATTTTCGTCAAACCTCAAGAAATATCAATGGAAATAAATATAATTTCTACTATATTGCATCTTATTACTATATTGCAACTTAATAACTTTCGCCATGAAAACATGCAAATTTCTCATAAAATTAACGCCCACGCATCGACATTTTTCCATTTTTCACGATGGAAACGGGGAGAGCTCAATCAGCTATATCTATTCGTCAGATCAGAATTTCCGTCACGACGCTGATTCGTAAATTTTTGAACGATTTATGTTGCTCAACTTGCTAAAAGGCAGTTTTCACATATTTCTCGCACACGCATCGATTTTTCCAAAATTCTTCATTTCTTTCAAATATCAAGTATTTTTCTCAAACGAATTCTAACTTTTTACAAATTGAAACACCGAATTTTAAGTACATACTTCACGCCCATGCATCAATATTTTCAATTTTTTCACGATGAAAAATTGAAGCGCTCAATGAGCTCTAACAATCCCTCTGATCAATATTTACATCGAGACGCTGTTTCTTAAATTTTTTTTAACGAATTATGCGGTACAACTTGAAAAAAATCAGTTTTTTTCCATATTTCATGCCCACGCATGAATTTCTCTAAAATTCTCGCCATGGATATGAAAGCCCATTCCATGTTCTTTCGATCGAACATACTCAAAATCGAACAAGACTCTAATCTCACGTTTTTTTTCCGAATGCATAAAAATTACATAGTAAACCCCCATTTTTCAATGACATACTCCCCGCCCACGCATCGACATCTTTAGATTTTTCACGAAAAAAAATTTAAGCGCTCAATGAGCTCTATCGATACCTTTGATCAGAATTTTCATCACGACGCTGTTTCATAGATTTTTTTCACGGTTTATGCGGCACAAGTTGACAAAAGTCAGTTTTTCCCATATTTCACGTCCACGCTTCATTTTTTCCGAAAATTCCCTCCATGGATATTCAAGCCCATCCCATGTTCTTTCGATCGAACATACCCGACATTTCACCAAATCATAATCTCACGTTTTTTTCTGAATGCATAAAAATAACATAGTAAACCCCCATTTTTCAATGACATACTCCCCGCCGACGCATCGACATCTTTAGATTTTTCACGAAAAAAAATTTAAGCGCTCAATGAGCTCTATCGATACCTTTGATCAGAATTTTCATCACGACGCTGTTTCATACATTTTTCTAACGGTTTATGCGGCACAAGTTGACAAAAGTCAGTTTTTCCCATATTTCACGCCCACGCTTCATTTTTTCCGAAATTCTCTCCATGGATATTCAAGCCCATCCGATGTTCTTTCGATCGAACATACCCGACATTTCACCAAATCATAATCTCACGTATTTATCTGAAAGCATAAAAATCGCAAAGTAAACCACCAATTTTCAATCACATACTTCACGCCCACGCATCAATATTTTTGAATTTTTCACGACGAATAATTGAAGCGCTCAATGAGCTTTATCGATACCTTTAATCAGAATTTTCATCACGACGCTGTTTCATAGATTTTTTTAACGGTTTATGCGGCACAAGTTGACAAAAGTCAGTTTTTCCCATATTTCACGCCCACGCATCATTTTTTCCGAAATTCTCTCCATGGATATTCAAGCCCATCTGATGTTCTTTCGATCGAACATACCCGACATATCACCAAATCATGATCTCACGTATTTATCTGAAAGCATAAAAATCGCAAAGTAAACCACCAATTTTCAATCACATACTTCACGCCCACGCATCAATATTTTTGAATTTTTCACGACGAATAATTGAAGCGCTCAATGAGCTTTATCGATACCTTTAATCAGAATTTTCATCACGACGCTGTTTCATAGATTTTTTTAACGGTTTATGCGGCACAAGTTGACAAAAGTCAGTTTTTCACATATTTCACGCCCACGCTTCATTTTTTCCGAAATTCTCTCCATGGATATTCAAGCCCATCCGATGTTCTTTCGATCGAACATACCCGACATTTAAAGAGCGAATTTCAAATGTACATGTCCCAGCTGATTACGTATTACTTTCACTTGACGCAGCGTTGTTAACGTAAACTGCATTGTATAATATACACTGTATATTATACGAAATATCCGTATATTATACACTACCGTCAAGGAGTGCCAACCGCCGCTAGCTTCTGCAGTCCTGCTTGCTTCGAACATACAACAATAACAAAATGATTAATATTTTATTGTAAAATTAATCGGTCTCAACATTTTCTCATAACCGTAGTTCAGTAAGTTTTTTTGCCAATGTGATATTGGTAAACATTGTTGATCGATTTATGAAATTCTTTTCCAACTTTGTTTACATAACCATAAAATCCAAAACATTAAAAAAAATTGTTTTATTACAAAATCATGATGATATCCCAATGCAGTATGTAAAATTTTTTGATTCCTCATATTTGGCATTTGCATTCTAGAAATAAATATGAAAGAAACAAGAATCAATTGGTCTGGGTTCATGAAATTAAGGAGCGAACAGGACAATACAATTAAAGCAGCAATGTGTCTTGAATGTGGAAAATTACTTAAAACCATTTCAGATATAAGATTTAATATACATAGGTAAGTTTATTTGTATATTTTGAATGTATAACACATAGTGTGTATAGAGGCAAGTCAAATCTTTGTATTGAATAGATATTTTACACACGTGAAACAAATAATTTGATCAATACGTCATTAATTAGTCACTCATTTGTTGAATTTAATATTGTTCAGATTATTCCTGAATCCAAAAAAATATAATATTATTTTTATTTCATTTCTTTTTATCAGAAACTGCTGTAAGGGTGAAGGTATAGTAGTGGACGAGGCTGAAGATGGAGAAAACTTCAATCCTCCCAAACGGACGAGAGTTGGAAATAATGAAATGGTATACAATAGTTCTCCGAATATCTACTGAAGTAACGAGTGAAAGTAGTGAATGAGAGACCAACAGTTTATTGATCCAATAGAGTATCGACTATGAATTTTCAGTTTTAACTTTGGACTTTTAACAATCAGTCCATTAATATAACAAAAGAAATATTATTATCTTAAAGCCTAAAACCTATTCCAATTAATTTCTATCAACTTGTAGTTATATAAAAATGAAGTATGATTTGGTTTATCGATTTTTTAACAAAGTATATAGGAACGTTTTTCAATTATCAAGTATTTTCATTTTTATAGGGAGGTGATCGCAGTAATTCAGATTTGGGGAATGAAGAGGACATACCGGAATTAAATACGAGATTAGACAAAGCTTTAGCCATGTTTTTTTTTTCTTGCTCGATAGCTTTTCGAATCGTGGAAAATCCATATTTCCGTACTTTTGTAAAGCTTTTAGGTAAGGCTAAGTTTGATTACCAAATTCCATGTCGTCAAACCCTCGCTGACAGTATTTTGAAAAAAGTTCATAAAGACATTGTCGAAGAAAAAAAAAAAATGCTTGATAACACAGAAAGTGTTTTATTAGTCGATGGATGGCGCAATAAGAGTGTAAATCGCAAATTCTTAGTTTTCACATTAAGAACCACTAATATTTTTCAAACATTTCTAACGTTCAAAGATTCATCGATTGAAACAGAAGATGGCTACAATCTATCTGAAAATATTAATGAAGCTATAAATTTTGCAAAAGAACAATATAATACAAATGTTGTTTCTATTATAACAGACAACGACAATAAAATTGTTTGTGGTGGTCGAATGGCTGAAACTAATGATGGTCAAAATTTATTGCAATCAACATGTTCAAGTCATAGCGCAAATTTATTAATAAAAAGTGTTGTAAGTGACGATCTTCAACAAATTGTCAGGGATGTCGTGCATGCATTTCATGATCCGAAAATGGAGTCTTTATTGTTAATGTTAGGTGGGACAAAGTTAAAAAATTACCCTGATACACGTTTTTGCTATTTTAGAGATAGTTGCAAGAGTATTCATAAAAATTTTCAAGTGCTCAGACGAGTATGTTGTCTCGAAGATGTTAGCATTGATGAAAGGATTTTGGAGTATATACTGGACAGTGATTTAGAAGCACGTCTAGACGTAACTATTAGGAATCTAGATCCTATTTGCAAACTAATCAATAAATGTCAAGATCCTAAGATGAACGTAGCTGATGCAACTCAAATGTGGCTCTCCTTAGTACTTCCAACAAACGAGTACGATGATGTTATTGAAGCTA
>JAJGQD010000250.1:0-28583 GCA_020882685.1 Aphelinus atriplicis
AAGTTGTGACCCCTGAGGGGGGTTTACACATTTATCGGCTGTGTAGTGCGGTGCCAGAACTATTAAAAATGAGTACTAAGTGCTCATTTTATAACCCTCACCCACCCACCTAATCATAATTTCAACAAAAATATTGTGTGCCACTCGTGCTCGTTATGTTGTGGACGCGCGGCACAATCACCAAGCCCGGCGCGGCAGAGCCAATAGGCGTCGCACTTGTCCCCCGCCACCGGACCTCGTCATTGCCATATCGCTTCGTTTTCTTGCAGTCCAATCTTGCAGAAAGCTTGCAGCAATATTGCATGAAATGTTACAATCCAATATTTCTGCAATATTTTAATGCAGCTGTTGACTGTCCTCAATCTAGCAACAGAATCTTGCAGAAATGTTGCAGCAATATTGCATGAAATGTTTCAATGCAATATTTTTGCAATATTTCAATACAGCTTTTGACTGTCTTCAATCCTGCAGCAGAATCTTGCAGAAATCTTGCAGCAATATTGCATGAAATCTTGCAATGCAATATATCTGCAATATTTTACTGCAGTCGTTGACTTCTCAGGGTCTTTCAGTTGAATCTTGCAGAAATCTTGCAGTAATATTGCATGAAATCTCTCATCGAAATATTTGTGCAATATTCCAATGTAGCCTTTGACTTTACATGAGCTTGCAGAAGAATCTTGCAGAAATCTTGCAGCGATATTGCATGAAATCTTGCAATGCAATATTTCTGCAATATTTCAATGCAGCTTTTGACTGTCCTTAATCTTGCAGTCAAATCTTGCAGGAATCTTGCAGCAATGTTGCATAGAATATTTCAGGAAAATATTTCAGAAATCTTGAAGTAATCTTGCACTGCAATATTTTATTGTAAATATTGTGAAATATTTCGTTGAATTGAAAGATACCAAATTCAGTGAAATATTTCAACGCAATGTTGCATGCTGTGTGGGACACAATGCTGAGCTGAGAGAGGATTTTAGATCGAGCGAAAAGTGAAAAAAGAAAAACAAAAGGATAAACATGAGCCGCCATCTTGAAACCACCATCTTGGATAAGGAAATTCGAGAAGCTGATGTCAGATTTATGATTAGCGCCCCTGGAAACCCATTATTCCGAATTTTCACGATTCTACGACTATGAATGTGGAAAATCGTCAGCCGCCATCTTGAAACCGCCATCTTGGATCCAGAATTTTGAGAATTTGATGTTAGAATCGTTATCAGCGACATTGAAAACCCCTGTATACGAAATTTCAAAGGAATATATCGAATATGAAAATGTATGCTTTAAAATATTGATAAAATGAAAATCACCGCCATGCACCATGTTTTTTGGAAAGTTCAAATATTTTGTGCACTTTCGTGCATATTTGCGACGTTGAAAATAGAATTCCTTCTTCCTCTGATTTTGGATTGAAAAGAAGGTGCTCCAAAAAATCTTATTTTTTATTTTAATTTGTTAATTATTTATTGAAAATCAATTTTTTCAGTCTTCTTATATTGTATCGTGTAGAGCATACCCAAAAATACTAGGATTGACTATTCTGTAATAAACCTTCCGTCTTATTCATCAAAATATTTGAGCAAGTACCAATAAAATTTCTGCAATTTGGGACTTAAGGGGAGGTTCTCATCTAGCACCTCGAAAATGACCCATTTTTCTTCATTTTTTTTCTCTTAGAAGGAATTGAATAATGGTATTGAACTTCCTCATACGTATTTATATATCATTTGAGTATACAAAAAAAATTTTTTTATTAAAAAATAATCATTATATGATGAATTAAACACACGTTAATGGGTACGCCTCTAAAAAAAGTTTCCGCATGGTGGGAATCCTAGGGCCTCCAATTTTTATCTGAGATCAAAAAACGAGAGAGTTTCAGGAAATATATAACATTTGTGGGATATTACACCGATGATACCGGAAAAAGGTTGGAAATTAACAAAATGGCGGACTTGTGAAATTTACGTACCGATTTCGCACTTTTATTTTGCTCTTAAAATCAATATATAGACAAAAATTGATAATAAAATTAATGGTTTTATCCCAGAAATTCAATTGCCTTTGAAATAAAAAAAGATATAAGTCGATACTTTGATTAGTTTTTGAGTTAGGATTCCCACCAGTTTAAGAAAAGTCATTTCGAGATAAACGCGTTTAAACATTCGGTTAACCATAACAATAACGTTAGTCATAGGTTCCATTATTATGCTATAGCTCTTTTATAAATAATATTTCGGTTACACGCTTTTTGGGGTATATTCTACACATCATAAGGTAGCAAAATCAGCAAAAAAAAAATCGAATTTTTGAAATTGCTTGATGAGAACCTTCCCTTAATAGGTTAAAGCAGCAAGTGGGTCGCTGGACGAGCAAGAGAAAATGAGATATCTGCTCAGAGCACTACCATCGAACTACAGTCTCATATGAGATTTTATTGATGTGATTCGGAAGGAACAGCAAACAGTGAAATTTGTTAAATCAAAAATTCAAGAAAAAAACATGACAGAGTGAGAGTGACCACGAGAGAAATGTGAGTACGTTCAACACTGGAACTAGAGGAACCTGTTATAACTGTGGCAAAAAAGACCATTACAAGAAGGACTGCTGGAATTCATCACCGCTCAATAGAGGCAGTGGAAGCTACCCAAACCGTGGTCAGCGAGGAGCCCACAGGGGCAACAACAGAGGGAGGTCACCCAGACGCTGCACTCGAGGACAAGGTACAGGTCACCCAAGAGAAGACTCATCCAGTCAACGCAATGACAACAATTCAACAGAGACATGGGCCACCGAAATTAATCATGACAAGATGAATGAAGTGTATGATTCTGCGTATAAAATGGATAACCAGATAAATGGGTTGTTATTGTGATGTGCATCATCCATAATTCAAATATGTGTAAAATTGTCGATCTTTGAGGGCCAATCCAGAGTGAAATGGAAGCGGAAAAATCACAAAAACTACCACATGTTCAATGTTTCGTGGGATGGAAAATTGATAACTCCACGTATAATTGGAACTTTATTCAAAGCTGGCCAGGTGAGATCGGTCGACGGTCGGCGACGAAGTGGCCGAGATATTCTCGGAAGCATCTCGCAATGCGCTCGGCGCGTACTTGGGCGCGAATTTCGAATTGAATACTGAACATTACCACCCACCTCGTTATCGATTACAAAGAACGAAAATACATATAATGGTAACGGTTTGCAAAGTAAAAGAATATTGACTCGATATTGTGACGTGGCATTTTGCCCGTCACAAGGGAATTCTATATCAGGGAGAATCCCCGAGGATCAGCCGCCTAAAGTTGGCGCTTAGTCCGCGCATGTGCGATCGATCGCTGTATCGACCGCGATCGAGCGCGCGCGCCGCCGGCGTGTGGAGTGACTTGTTGCGCCATCACGCCGGCAGTTGAATTTTCCGCGTGGCCTGGATAGCACGGACTCGACCGTGCCTGTCCCTTGGAGTTCGCCCCAGGTCTCCACGCGCCTCTACTCGCCCGCGCCCGCGTGCTTCGGCCGTGCGGCACCCTAGCTTCACCAGCAGCAGCTTCGGCAGCCACTGGTAAGCCTCCTGACTCCACACCGGTCGTCGTCGGGTACCCTGGCACGCCGCCAGCAGAGGCCCGCCGTCGTCGCCGCTTCTAACCCCGGCTCGGCAGGTAAGAGGTTATGTGTGTGAGTAAGTGTGTGTGACCCGCGCGCTTGCCCGCAATCGCGTTCGTGTCCGCGTCCGCGCCGCGCTCGCGTCCTCGCGACCTTTGTAGCCCTTCGGGCAACATTCACTGTTTGCGTCTCTCAGCGGAGAGTATCCCACGGTGTGTGGCTCGACACGACCTTTGGGGTTTTTCGTATTGTGTTTTGATTTTATAAAGCCTCGGTGCTCAAATTCCCCCCAATCACGCGTTATTCTTGCGGTCGTGGCACGATTCCCCTCGTCCCAAGTGCCCCCCTGAAAACAGAGCCTCAGCCGGGCTATCCAGGATTGTCTGGGTCGTGGTTCGACACGACCCCGAGCATCCTCCCCCTTCCGCCTACCACTCGACTCGACGGGCGCCGTCCTCACGGCGGCTGGCGCGCGAGTCCCCTCGCAAAGTCCGTCGAGCCGAGAAAAGCGTGATCGTGAACCCCCGTGTATCCAGGTCGCCTCGGTACGCGGGGGCCACCTCACAAATGGCGCCATCAACGCTGTAGGTCGGGTCGAGAAATTCGCTCGCCGTTCGATATCGCGTAATCGTTTCGTGTGACTTTGGAATTCCAAAATCTTGCTCTCGCCAATGTGTACATTGGCCGAGGTGACTGTATCCCTCGAATCGATCGAATTCAAAATAATCTCGACCTCGGTCGGATTAGGTTGATTCGTCGAACCCATCAATACTCAGGAAATTTTAGCTCGAAATAATATTCCACGAAGGAAATATTCCGAGCAAAATAGATTTCTCATGAGTTGGGATAATATAAATTTTTTTTTTGTCTTTTCTTTCTCTTAAAACTAATTTTACCATTCCAAAATTTTTTTTCTTGGTGTTGGAAATAATTAATTCCAATAATTCAAAATTATATAATTTTTTTCTGTAATTTTTGTTGCTTGGGCTATCCAAAAATGTTTGTCGTAGCAGAATAGAAATAATTATAAGCAATTTTTCTCAGTTACCACATAAGTGGATTGAACAATAAATTTATTCATATACATATATGTACAATAAATTATACAAGTACTGATTGTGATATTGGCGACTCCAATAGTTAAAGTTATTCTTATGTATAATTATAATCAGAGGTGACAGCAATGGTATGAAAGTGAATGATGCGAATATATCATCCACACTGTGTTGTCTATCACCTCATGACCATGCACAATAGCCTCACAATCATATCACTCTTAGAATAAGTTCACTAGTCGCTTTACGTATAACCACATTAAGGGAAATAATAGTATCCCAAGCGCTTCATGACAAGTGAAATATTATTGAGCATAAGCATGACATGAAGAATGAGCAAAGTAATGAGAGTTATATACTAATAAGAGTTATCCCAAAATTGTATAGTTATGACATAGTAATATAACCCAGATATTAAGCATATTATTCGTCAGTATTAATTAGAGTAAAGTAAAGATTGGGACACGTCAAAGCAGATGGGTTCTTTTTGTTGCATTTTTCCTTCCTCTGACTAGTGACATAGAATCAGATTTTCATAAGAGTCAGAACATATGTAAAATGATTAATATTAACAAAACTTACAATGTCTGGTAATGCGCCACCAGTGACAGTGGTTAGAAATTCCAATATCAGCTTGGAATAAGCTAACTAAAGTAACCTCATTTGAAATAGCTTTAAAAGTACTTTGAAATTTTATTTTGCACCTAGTAATTGAATTCTCATGGAAACGTTTGTCGAATTCCATTTTTGCCAAGAAATATAATCCCAATAATACCTTGGGGTGTGGTATGCCAATTAATTGTAGAAAAGAGTATGCGTCACCTGAAAATCATTAACATTGCAATGCACTCAATGGTGTTGACGTGGGAAGCCAACAATTAAAAGTAAGTGCGTGTCCAGGGTATTGACTTATAACAAATTCTCAATGTTTGGCAATCGGCTTTCCCCAATGTAATAGCAAAGTAGAGACAATTCGAATATAAATCACTTACACACTTCATTTTGTGCTCGATAGTCAATTTTCTATACTTAAAATCCAATTCAAATACAGAATATATGCAAGTTTTGCTTAATGTAAAATTATTTGTTTATCGAGTGTCACCTTTGCCACTAAAAATCAACTCCAATGCTATTTTAAAAAAATAACATGCGCACATGAAAAGGATAGTCGTTATCCTACAGTAATATCAATATTGCAAGGTGCTGATATTGTTGGCGGGTGAAGCCAAGAATTAAAAACTGTGGCACCTGCTATCCACAGGCTGCTATCCACTTGCGTACCCACACTGGCAGTGGCGACTTCCCCACACACTAAGTACAATCGACACTTGGCGACTGACACAGGTGCTGATGCTTGGTGTTACTTCCTTGTCCCCATCAATTGAGAAGGTGCACAGAGCACAATTGAACACTTTGCAGGTATATTTCTGTACATTTGTCACTGAAAGTGGTTTTCACTATTGTGAAACATATAAATAATTCCCAACATTAGTTTTCCACCTAGGAAAATCCCAAAAATGCTTGGATCTGGATTTTTTCATAAGATTCGCAAAAGTCCAAGAAATCCGCAGATATAACGCTGGACCGGCCAGAAGAGTTTTTGAATTTTCTGTGAAACTCCTAAGATTGCCTGGTATCAGCCGGTATACTGTGGCGACATGGCGATGCGGGAAGCGGATGATTGTGCACAATATAATATTAATCCCGGTCTACGATCGAAAAACGACCAGACTTCTACAGGAAGAAGTTTCTTCAAGTCAATAACATCCGACTTTGGGTACAAAACAACAAAGATCCTCAAACTCTGGATCAACCTTCGACATCAGCTAGCAGCTGCCAACGCCCGCTGTGACTTTCTACTTCAATGCAGAATCAATTCCTTTTTCAACTTCACTCTGGATTGGCCCTCAAAGATCGACAATTTACACACATTTGGAATTATGGAGGGTGCACCATATAATATTAATACGACGCTTTGCCACTCACCGCGGCACAAAGGAAGCCACGCCATTTTGGACGCCGCAACGCCTGTTGCTGCGCCATCGTCAGCTCTCTCCCGCCTGGGGACGATTTTCGCTGCTGCGGCCTGTCTCACCCTGCTCAACTCGCTGAGACACATCCTCGAAGCTGCGGCTGTACAACATCATCGGCACGACTCTCTCGCCACACTCGCCACGTGTCTCGAGAGACACGTGGCGTCAGCCTAATTGCCGGCGAGCCAGGCATTGGCGGGAACTCACCATCTTTTCCCGGAATTTCGCTGCCACGCGGTCGCTGTCGGAACACGAGTCGCTGTAAATCCCGACTTTGTGTTTTGACTCTTCTAAGAATAACGGTCGTATCCGCACGACTCAGAAATAAAAGTTATCAGAATTTCAACCACTTTCTTCGAACACCGGGTTTGGCGAGTAGCTGCACTTCGTAGTTTTTGAGTAAAAACATATCTCCAGTAATTCATGTTCTGCAAATTTTTTAACTTCTTTTGCACTTGGTTTTCCTAAGTGTACGGAGTCTTAGTACTCGTTTTACACATGTTGACCAAGATTGCAATTTCAATCACTTTTGCACAGCAATGAATTTTATTAAGTAATCATAAGTAATAAGAAATTGAGTACAATTTTACCAATTTTTATTCGACATTTTTCAACTGAAAAATTACTTATAGTAACGTATGAGACTGACAATTATTTTATAAGAATATTATAATTGAACTATTATTCTGGGAATTCTTTGTCTGCATTTGAGCAGAATTTTTAAGCGCAAAATTTTTGAGTACATTCCTTTTCATAATTCTTTGTATGCATTGATTTAACGTTCCGTTTGCCATTGGGCATTGTGTATTCGTGGTTGTGGGTTGGACAAGGTCAAGTATACGAAGGTGACATCCTTATGCTGTATTTGAACCTGTTCAAATTTGTTGTTGCGTGAGTTGATTTGACTTTGAAGCTCTTGTTTACATAATCGGATTTGTGAGAGTTTGATGGGTTGGTGTTCTTAGCAGCATTATAATGGGTAAAGTTCAGCACTCACCAGTGGTGAGTTCTACACAACAGAGCAAAAATAATATTGACTCTCAAATAGTTTCGTCAGCTCAGATTTCTGATACTAACGTTACAGTGACAGCAACGTCGACAGTTATGACACCTTTTGGAAGACCGTCTAATCTTGACTTAGAAGTACACAATCCTTTTGATCAAATCACCTCTAATAACTAATTTTGAAGGAGCAAACTTTGTACGCAAAATTCCACTCAAGTTGGCTATTTCCACTTGAGCTAAGCGATTGTTTTTTTGCGGTTGCCTCGAGTTCTACTTGATTCTGATGGCTTTTGGCCAGACAAATACTCTTTATTTTGTGAACTTTGTGAATTTATTTTTTTTTTGGGCAACGAGCATATTTACTCTGCCTCTTATCATTCTCAAGGCAATTGAATTATAGAGAGGTGGCACAGGTCACTCATGACGCGCGAGAGTTATGTCATAGCCACGCGGCCACGTGGGGATTGGGGAGTATATATAGATATACACTCGGCGCATATATAGTCCACACTCAGAGAGACTGCCTTGACGCGCGTAGACCCTTAACAACTACAGTCAAGAAGATCTTTTTACCCTTGCACAAATTTTCTTTTCCACTACTAGAATAGATGTAATATTCCAATAATTCTTTTTTCTCATTTATTATAAAATATTAAGAAAGAGACAGACAGCAGCGCCAAGCGGCTGACTTCGCACACAGCGCGAAGTTCTTATTCATCCATTGTTTCGTCAGCCTACTGACAGGACGTACCTTTTGATTGATAGTTAATTTTCCATAGACAGTGCCCATTGATTTTTATGAATAAATAGACAGAACTTCTTCAAGCTACAGTCGCGTGACTCGTATTTATTTTCTACCCCTGAATCCTCTCAGGTTTTGGACCCAGCACGTTTCCACTGCGCGCGCGAGTGTTGTTCTTGTTTTTGTGAGTGACCTCCAGAGCCTACACCAGTCCGCTCGAGAAGATGGCTGGACGTGTGGAGCCGGGCAAGGTGGAACAGAGCCTGAAGGAGGCGAAAGGTAGGTGCACGTGTGTGAGCGGAAGAAAGAGTGCTCGCGAGCGCGTGTGCCGGCATGATCGTCGTGTACACGACGTACACACGAATCGGGCAAACACGCCATAAAACCGACTCATGTAAAGGCCCTCATTCACGCCGATTTCAGGAATCGGCCTCGATGTAAACAAGCAAGGCTCGGGGCGCGGCCGTCGTTTGTCGTATCGCGCGGGCCGATGCAGCGGCGCGCGCAGCTCACTAGAAAGAGAGAGAGAGAGAGAGAGAGAGAGAGAGAGAGAGAGAGAGAGAGAGACAGAGAGATGTCGCGCGCGACCGCACGATATATGCATGAGGCCGGGCGAACGCGTCTGTATGGGTGCGCGAGCATGTATATGGTAAATAGACAGATTCAAATGAATTTTTATGCATGCATGAATAATTGACTGGATCAAAATGTGCGATGATGTCTGACGCTGTGAGCCAGATATCGCCGTACAATCAGATCGATACTAAAAGTTAACTTTGGTGAGAATACGAACAATTGATTGGATTGTTTGTAATAGAGCTGAAAAAGCTGACACTCACACCAGCTAAGAAGACAGCTCTAGCTAACTTCTGCGGAAAACGAGCTGGGAGATTCTGGTACCTGAGCAATAACCATAAGAATGAGGATGGTTATTTCCAAATTGAATTGGATATAATTGAGTATGTTACTCAATCTGGACAGAAATTCTTCGCAGGTAAATTGACCAGAATAATCAAGATTGGCCAATCGACTTGCATTTATTAAATAAAACTGCAAGTAAATAAAATCTCGAGATGAAGTCGCAATTTAACATATTACAAATTTTGAAAGGAAAAAGCAAGTGAGGTGAAGTCGAACTGATCCTGAAGTTTTTGATTTTGATAAATTAATAGGCTGAATTGACCTCAAATGAAATGAGACAGTAAGACAGAATAAATACTGAATAAATAAGACAGTAAGACTGGAATAAAGTGTGAATTTGTAATAATTTGAGAATGACTAGAAAGATAATTAGCGACTATGAATGAATGAAATCAGGTTAAACAGAAAAGATCATTTCGACTTTATACTACAAAACATGAGAGGATATGCTCAATCTGCTCGTGATGTGAAGACTCAAATTGTCTAGACTGACTGAGTCAACTGAGACTGATGCAGGGCGAGTCATTGAGGCGTCTGATACTGTGGAAGCCGTAGCCTTACAGCTTCGAGACAGAGTTGATCGTGAACTAAGAGATATTCACAGAGCTACACAGAATCAGACAAATGAAATGATTAAGCTCATGCAAGACATATGAGCTGAGTACAATGATGAGCCTTATGATGATAACACCATCGAAGATCCAATTGATCAGAATGATGATGATGATAGACAGTAACAAAGTACCGGTAAATAAAATTGCTGAAATATGTAGAAATGATGTTAACAAATTTCGTAATGAAAGTCACAGAGACGATATTGTGGCTAATATCTCAACTGATCAGTTCAAATTTGCAATGGCAGTTAAAGATACTGGCATTAAACGAGACTATAGACTGAGTTCAAAATTGAGGTTTGATTTCTTCTATGACTTTCTGTCATCAGAATTACGTTCCATGGATCTACTTCACATAATTGATTCAAGAGAAAAACTTTTGATAGAACATGAATAATCTGTTTTAGAGAGAATGAATATAAAGTTTGAGACATAATAATGAATAGAATTGATTTTTGTTATTACTTAAAATTGGTTGATGTGAAGGATCCAGAAGAAATCGTAGAAAGACTGAAGAACATGAAAGAATGTGAATCATTGTGAGATATAACCCTAAGAAAGAGACTGCTGTGACTTTCATAGACAGATTTGAAGACTGTATAAGAAATTTTGGTCTGATGAAATCAAACGGTATGCCTGGAGACGAACAGCGCGATTATTTATATCGAGCTGTAATAGGAGCAATACCT
The DNA here is from genome assembly GCA_020882685.1 of Aphelinus atriplicis. NCBI lineage: Eukaryota > Metazoa > Arthropoda > Insecta > Hymenoptera > Aphelinidae > Aphelinus > Aphelinus atriplicis. The sequence continues at coordinate 10,675 of JAJGQD010000250.1, forward strand.
GACATTCAGAGTTCTGATTTCAATGCGCGTGAGAACGGTGGTCCTGGATTATCTTACGAGCGTATAAAATCTTTTGTTCTTAAAAAGGCAGCTGAGAACCAAAGTCTCAGCACAGATAATCAAGCCTCTGCAGTGTTGACTGAAAACCAACACAAGGGACAAAGGTGCTACAAGTGTGATGGACCGAATCACTAAGCGTAGCAGTCTAAGGACAGATGGCCTTAGACTGTGTTTTGCCTGTAAAAAGTACATGACCAAGGAGCACATAGATGCGGGTTGCCCAATGAAAACACAACCAACTGGTCGAGAACGAGGACGACCTAACACAAGGTATGTTAATAGTCGAGGTCGCTCATCTCATCGAGGTGGTAGAAGCGGTTCTCGCGGAACAAATCGGTCTGATAAGTAATGACCTCCGCGGAGCGGAAATACACCGTCACCGGAAAGGAGTGCTTGGCAGGCGTCTGGGCCATCAAGAAGCTGAGGTCATACGTGGAGGGGTACTCGTTCACTGTGGTCACCGACCACAGCAGTCTGTGTTGGCTTCGTACCTTGAAGGACCCCCGCGGTAGAGTAGCGCGATAGGCGCTGGAACTCCAATCGTACGACTTCAAGGTCGTCCACCGCAAGGGCTGCATGAACGTAGTGCCTGACGTCCTGTCGAGAGCAATCGAGGGCGCCGAAGTCCTCGCCGCGTGCGAGGAAGTCGAGGATTGGTACTCTCGACGCGTCGGCGATGTCCAGAAATTCTCCCATAAATACCCCACCTGAAAGGTAGAGAATAGGTTGCTTATAAATACCCCACCTGAAAGGTAGAGAATAGGTTGCTTTATAAGCACCATCCCAACCCATTGCTAGATCCGTTCGACTTCGACGCCAATCCATGGGAATTGGTTCTTCTGTTGGAACAGCGTAAGAAAGCGATCTACAGAGCACACGATGCGACAGAAGCTGGGCATTTCGGCGGGGACAAGACATACCAGCGTCTCGAAAACGAATCTTTCTGCCCGACATTCCCATTGCAAGGATGTTTAACATAGAGGGCCTTTCTACTGGAAACATCAAGAATTGTCTCATTGAGTCGACTTGGTCTGAGGTATAAATTCCGCTTTTCACTAATTCAACAGGGTCTGTATAATTCCAGGTGCTCTTGGTCTCTGGTATTAACACCGCTGGATTATTTCCCCTTGTTATAGTTCGAGGTAAAATCGTGAACCAGTTTTCACCTAATAAAAACATGGGTGCAATCAAAGGGTTACAAGCCGTTTCCGTTCCGAACTTTTTCAGAATGTGTGTGCGAGGTGACAAAAAATAATCTTGCCCATCTTTCGTAACAGGTAATTCTTGGTAACAGGTTTTGACTTCTCGTCTCGTGACATCTACTTGCACGCATTTCATTACATGGACCGCTTCTCCCGCTACCACGGCCATATACCCGCGTTCCTTAGTAATCTGGTACGCAAACATATCTGGTTTCGGAATTTTTTTGGAATTCCGGAACCAGACATGTTCTGGTTTTGGAATTTTTTTCTCGCAATATCACTTTGGGATAGTCCACCAAGCCCGAATTTATTCGTCGTTTGAAATATGTGGCCGTTAAAAAATAATTATTCATATCTGGTTCCGTTACTGCAATGCTTAGGGCATTTGCTATAACTCTTCATTCTAATTCGCATTTCTGTACAATTACATCGTGATATAATCTTTTTACCTGGCTTTTTATATGTTTTTCGACGTAAATAAATCTAGAGTTTACGTAGGTGAATACGTCCAAATTTTCTACATCTGGGGTTGCCTTAGCGTCAAAATAAAGTCCCTCCGGTCCTTCGATAAAAAACAATTTTGGGTGCTCGGTGCGTACCAGAGTATAAGAACACACGGACATGGTACATAGTGCCGTGAAAGCGAAAGTTACATCTCTAATTTCTAACATATAAAGTGGTATCTTTCCCTCACCTTCTTCTGTTATCTTGCTAACATTTCCATGATATAACTCTGTATATAGTTTATTTTCACAAAACTTGCTTGGTAAGAGGTCCCAGAAAGCGTATCCTGCCTGGATATCAATGCACTTATCCTTATTCAATAGGTATCGCGTGCCTGAGGGCAAGATTACTTCGTTCGAGTCGATTTTAACGGCCGTATATCCTTCCATTAAAGTTATGATTACATATCCCTGTACTAGAACGTCTTCAAAAGTTCCGTACGGATCGGCATAGGAGGCGCCCGCTTGACATTTTCCTTCCTGATTTGCTCTGCCGCCGTATATCACAGGTTGTGCTCGCGTTCCATTTATCGTCACTCCGTATACAATCGTTTCTCTGATTCTATAAGTTCGTGTTTCATGCATCATTCTACATTCCTCGTACGTTACTTCTCTAATAAATTCTACTTCGCTTAGGCCAATGTCGGACGTGTGTGAGAACATTCCGCATTTTCTAGTGGTTCGTTTTACTTGAACTTTACAGTATTTTACATATATTTTATCGAACTCGTTAACCTGGATTAATCTTACAAAAGTCGGGGTGACGAATACTTCTGGTTCTTTAATGTCGCATTCTCCCACTTGCATAAGAGAAAACGTCGTGAGGTTTGTCACCTGCTTTGAGCAATCATATCCGATGATTGCTCGTCCTTCTTTAATTTTTGTGTAGACGAGAAGAGAAAACATTAAATGTTAGATAATATTCATCTGCAACATCAAATGTTAAATTAGGTTCATAACTTGCTCTTTCCTTCCCTCATTCCTTTCAGAGCTCGGTGTTTCTTCTACCGGGTTTCTCGATAGTGCATCTGCTGCGTTAGTCGGGCCTGGCCTATATTCGATATCAAAATCGTACTCGCCCAAAAGGAGCATCCATCGGGTTACTCTCGAATTCGGGTCTTTGCGTGAATGCATCCAAGTTAAAGCTTTATTGTCTGTGATTAACTTAAATTTTCGTCCCCAGAGATATGGCCTAAAATGATTTATGCAAAACACTAGCGCCAAGGCCTTGCGCTCGTAGGTGTCGTAATTCCTCTCGTAACTATTCAGTACTCTTGATACATGAGCTACTGGTTTTTCGGCTCTTTTCTTGCCTTGTGACAAAATTCACAAGGCGTTAGTCAATATGGATTCCTCATCCTTTTTTAATAACTCGGTCAGTGGTTTTGCTATTTTTGCAAATTGGTGAATAAAACGTCGGTAATATCCTGCCAACCCTAGAAATTGTTAAATGGTTTTGGGTGTTTTTGGGACAGAAAAATGTCTGACTGCATTAGTTTTTCGTGGATCCGGCCGACATCCCTCGTCGCTAATTATATGTCCTAAATACGTCACTTCTTCCTTGAAGAAGTCACATTTCTCGGGTTGCAATTTTATTACTGCCTTTCTTAATCTCTCGAAAAGATGTCTCAGTCTCTCCAGGTGTTCCTCTAGTATTTTTGGATATACGATAATCTCATCAATAAAATTGAACATTTCTTTATTCAATAACCCCGCCAAAACAAATGCAAGCAGTCGTGAGTATGAGCTGGGAGCTGTTCGGAGGCCGAAAGCTACCCGTGTGAAATGATATAGACCATACCATGTTGCAAAAGCCGTCTTGTGTCTATCTTTTTCATTTATTTTCATTTGGTGATATCCCGATACCATGTCCACAACTGTGAAGTATTTTGCACCGCCTAATTGATCCAAGATGTCGAGTATATTTGGCAACGGAAATTGATCATCCAGTGTCTTTTCGTCTAGTTTGCGGTAATCTATAACCATTCGATATTTCTTATAACCCTGGGCGTCTGGTCTTTTATCTATGAGAAACACCGGGCTGGAATATGACGGAGTTGAGTATTCTATAATGTCGTTGTCCAGCAGGTCTTTCACCTGCCTTTCTATTTTTCCCTTTGTGCCGGAGCTAGCCGAAACTGCTTTGTACTCACGGGTACGTCGTCGACCGTAGGAATGGATAGCTCCAGTAGGTTATTAGTGGAGAGCTTTTCTCCCGGTAAATGGAAAACGTCGTGAAATTCCTCGATTAGCGGCTCGATTGCCTGCTTCTCTATAGGTGACAAATGTTCTAGTCTCAGTAATTCCTTTAGCTTTTTTATCCGTTCGTACGAATTTTTTATTTGTAAGATCTTTTCTGCTCCGATTTCGCATTTTTCATTAAATTTACCTTTAATAGTCGCTTTTATATTTCTCAATATGACAATAGTATCATTTACGGCTTCATTAAACTTTTCGCATTCTGTGCCTAGTTTTTCAATGTTCAATTCTAAATCCAAAAATAATGTTTGTGCAATCTCTCTCACGGAGTTGAACTTTTCCTCATTATTCATGTACATTGTGACGGGCTTTGGAGTATGCCCTCGAGCTTTGTTCCAGGGCCCGACACTGCTCGTCTCGACGAGCTTTGCAGTGGGGAAGCCGCGCGCCAGCCGTCTCGAGGACGGCGCTCGTCGAGTCGAGATTGGCTGCAGAACTAGCTGCAAGGGAGTTATGTTCGCGAATGCACGTGGGAGCCCGGCTAAGGCTCGTTCTCCTAGGGATGGGATCTTTGGTGTAGTGAGAATCCACGAATTCCAGGTACGATTCAATTAACAACGGTCTAGTTTCAAACGACGAATAAATTCGGGCTTGGTGGACTATCCCAAGATGACATTGCGAGAAAAAAATTCCACGCTCCCCGGGCTGGATTTGAACCAGCGACCTCCTGATCTCCGGTCACTTGCGATGTGACGTGGCATTTTGCCCGTCACAAGGGTATTCTCCATCAGGGAGAATTCCCGGGGCTCAGCCACCTGAAGTTGGCGCTGAGTCCGCGCACGTGCGATCGATCGCCGTATCGACCGCGATCGAGCGCGCGCGCGCCGCCGGCGTGGAGCGACTTGTTGCGCAACCACGCCGGCTGTTGGATTTCCCGCGTGGCCTGGACAGCACGGATTCGACCGTGCCTGTCCCCTGGAGTTCGCTCCAGATCTCCACGCGCCTCCACTCGCCCGTGCCCGCGTGCTTCGGCCGTGCGGCACCTTTTTCGTCATCACCGGCAGCAGCCTCGGCAGCCACCGGTGAGCCTCCTGACTCCGCGCCGGTCGTCGTCGGGTACCCCGGGACGCCGCCAGCAGAGGCCCGCCGTCGTCGCCGCTTCCAGCTCCGGCTCGGCAGGTAGGAGGTTGAGTGTTTGTGTGAGTGCGAGAGTCTGACCCGCGAGCTTGCCCGCGATCGCGTCGCGTCCGTGTCCGCGCCGCGCTTGCGTCCTCGCGCCTTGTAGCCCTTCGGGGAATAATTATTGTCGCGTCTCTCAGCGGAGAGTTTCCCACGGCGTGTGGCTCGACACCACCGTTGGGGATTTTGTATTGTATCTTGAGTAAATAAAGCCTCGGTACTTAAACTTCCCCGATCACGCGTAATCATTGCGGTTATGGCGCGATTCCCCTCGTCCCAAGTGCCCCCCTGGAAGGGAGCCTCAGCCGGGCCATCCAGGATCGTCCGGGTCGTGGTTCGACACGACCCCGAGCATCCTCCCCCTTCCGCCTACCACTCGACTCGACGGGCGCCGCCCTCACGGCGGCTGGCGCGCGAGTACCCTCGCAAAGTCCGTCGAGCCGAGAACGCGTGAACGTGAACCCCCGTGTATCCAGGTCGCCCCGGTACGCGGGGCCCACCTCACAAATGGCGCCATCAACACGGTAGGTCGGGTCGAGAAATTCGCTCGCCGTTCGAAATCGCGTGATCGTTTTGTGTGACTTTGGAATTCCAAAGTCTTGCTCTCGCCAATGTTTACATTGGCCGAGGTGACTTGTCCCTCGAATCGATCGAATTCAAAATAATCTCGACCTCGGTCGGATTAGATTGATTCGTCGAACCCAACAACACTCAGGAAATTATAGCTTGAAATAATATTCCACGATGGGAATATTTCGAGCAAAATAAATTTCTCATGAGTTGGGGTAACATAATTTTTCTTTGTCTTCACTTAAAACCTAATTTGGCTATTCCAAAATTCTTGTTTCTTGGGGTTGGAAATAATTCCAACAATTGTAATTTAAATAATTTTTTTTGTTGATACTTTTGTTGTTTGGGCTCTCCAAAAATGCTTGGAGTAGCATTATAAAATAAGTATAAATAATTATTTTTAGTTACCACACTAGTGGATTAAACAATAAATGTATCCATGTACATACATGTACAATAAAATTATACAAGTATTTATTGTGATATTGGCGACTCCAATGATTGAAGTTTTTTTTTCATAATTATATCAGAGGTGAGAGCAATGGTGTGAAAGTGAATGATGCGAATATATCATCCACACTGTGTTGTCTATCACCTCATGACATGCATAATCGCCTCACAATCATTTCACAGTAGAATAAGTCCATGAATTAGTTTTAAGTACCCCCACAATAATAATAAGTGAAAAAGTATTCCAAGCTCCTCATGACAAAAATAATATTACTAAATATAAGCATAACAATGAGGATGCGCAAAAGGATATACTAAAAGATATCCCAAAAGTGCTTGCCTATAACATAGTAATATAACTCAAATATTAAGCATATTGGTCAGTATTAAAGTAAAGTAAAAACCAGGATACGTCAAAGCGAATGGTTCCTTTTTGTTGTTTCTAAGTATTAAAATAGAATAAGATTTTCATAAGTAGTCTGCACTGATGTAAAATGAGTGGTATTGATAACACTTATCATGGATTGCTATGCGCCAACAGTCCCAGTTGGTAGAAAACCCAATACCAGCTTGGAACTATCAAACTAAAGTAAACTCAAGTTGAAATAGCTTTAAAAGTATTTGTGAAATTTTATTTTGCACTTAGAAGTAAATATCCATGAGACGCTTGTGGAATTCCACTTGTTGCCAATAAATATAATCCCAATAACACCTTGGGATGTGGCACGCCAATGACTTGGGGAAAAGAGTATGCGTTAGCTGAAAATCATTAATGTTGCAAGGCAATCAATGGTGTTGACGTGTGAAGCCAACAATCAAAAGTAAGTGCGTGCCCAGAGTATTGTACCTGTACCAAGTATTTCCCACATCACAGTGTTTGGCAATCTACTATCCTCAATGTAAAGGCAAAGTACAGACAATAATAACTTGGAAACTTTACATTGTGCTCAATAATCAACTTCCTATAACTGAGAATCAAATTCAAATTCAAATAGATACATAAGTTGTGCTTAATATAAAATCATAAGTTTGTCAAGTGCCAGTAGAGATAATTTGATTATAAATTACTTAAAAACTTTATTTTGTGCTCGATAGTCAATTCCTAATACTTAAAATCCAATTCAAATCAATAATAGATATACAAATTCTGCTCAATATAAAATTACAAGTTTGTCGAGGGCCACTTTAGGCTAATAAAATCCAATTCCAGTAATATATTGGAAGAATAACATGCGCACATGAAAAGGAATAATGGTTATGCTAAGCTAATCAGTGTCAATGTACTGATATTGTTGGCGAGTGAAGCCAAGAATTAAAAGCTGTGGCACCTGCTATCCACAGGCTGCTATCCACATGCGTACCCACTCTGGCAGTGGCGACTTCCCTATATACTAAGCAAAAACAACACTTGGCAACCAACACATGTGCTGATGCTTGGAGATAATTCCTTGTTCCCCATTAATTGAAAAGGTACACAGAGCACAATTGAACACTTTGCAGGCATATCCCGGTACGTTGGGCACTGAAAGTGGTTTTCACTATTGTGAAACATGAAAATAATTCCCAACATCAGTTTTCCACCCAGGAAAATCCCAAAAATGCTTGGATCGGGGTAAATCTTTTTTCATAAGATTCGCAAAAATCCAAGGAATCCGCAGATATAACGCTGGACCGTCCAAAAGCGTTTTTGAATTTGCTGCGAAGCTCCCAAGATTGCCTGGTATCAGCCGGTATACGCGCGAGGGTTATGTAATAGCCACGCGGCCACGTGGGGACTGGGGAGTATATATAGATATACACTCGGCTCATATATAGTCCACTTTCTGAGAGACTGCCTCGACGCTCGTAGACCCTTTACAGCTATAGTGTAGACAGACCTTTACACTTGTGTTTCTTGGGGTTGGAGAAATGATAACTCCGGGTTTATAAATGGACTGTAAATTTATTAGGCTGGCCAGGTGAGGTGTTGATCGGTGGACGGTCGGCGACGAAGTGGCCGAGAGATTCTCGGAAGCGCCTCGCGATGCGCTCGGCGCGTAATTAGGCGCGGGTTTTGAATTAGATACTAAACATTACCGCCCACCTCGTTATCGCTTGAGAGAACGAAAATACGCATAACAGTTACGGCTCGCAAACTAAAGAATAGTGACTCGATATAAACTAAATCTTATACTAGGAGCTCTAGTCCAATCGACTAGATAACCGCATTAACTATTGAATATACAAAATAGGAATGTAACTAATAATTAAACTTATACCCAATTGGAGTACGAAACTCTCGCGAGCCTGCTGCCTACTCAGCATTGTACTGGTGCTTATTAAAGCTTAAACGTAGGAAGTGAATCTAACATTTACTTTAATTCTATTACACTCGTAATAAAAAATCTCAGCTGAAGCTATAATCTCGGCTATAGCGACACGGTCGAGTGTTACTCTAAATAAAACATACAAAATAAATTGAGCGATTTACTCTTACCAAGCGGCGCATACATCACAGATAGTTAGGCAGGAATTTCGGCTGATGGTATTAGTAGGACTAGTTTAACAATAGGTCTCGTAAAAGATGAATTCTTGGCTTTTAGCGTCACGACTCTAACTATACCATCTGAACCGGGATGGAGGTCGAGAATTCTTCCTAGAGGCCATTTGGCTGGTGGATTAATTTCATCTCTGATCAAGGCTATGTCGCCAATACGAAAACCTCTCGAGGTTTTTAACCATTTTTGCCGCTGTTGAAGATCTCGAATATAACAGTCAGACCATAGTGACCAGAAATTCTGGGTCATTTGGGTGATGATTTGCCACCTTTTTGCGAGCGATATACGCTTATCACTGATGTTAGGTTCGGGAACAAGAAACGACGGGCGCTGAATGAGGAAATGAGATGGAGTAAGTACATCCAACTCAGATGGATTATCGAGAATAGGGGTGATGGGCCGAGAATTGAGACATGCCTCAATCTGACATAAAAGAGTCGAAAATTCGACAAAGGTAAGCAAATGCTCGCCCACAACTCTTTTCAAATGATGCTTCATCGATTTGACGGCGGCTTCCCAAATACCGCCAAAATGCGGAGCCGCAGGAGGGTTGAACTTCCAGGTTGTTCCCAATTTAGCTAAATTTGCTATTTTCTCTATGGTTTCTGAAGAAGCTTCAGCAAACAATTTCCTCAGTTCCGAGTCGGCACCAACAAAATTTGTACCTCGGTCACTGATAAGAGTACTACAGTGGCCTCGCCTGGCAGTAAACCTTTTGAAAGCTGCGATGAACGCCTCACTCGAATAATCTTCCACCAATTCGAGATGCACCGCTCTAGTGCTAAGACATATAAATACTGATACATATGCCTTCATCGTGCCTTTACTGCCTCTAGTTTTTACAATTCGGATTTTAAATGGTCCAGCGTAATCTACGCCTGATCGCTCGAAAGCATAAGCCGGGGTAAGCCTTTCCTTGGGCAGATTGCCCATCAACTGCGTATGAAACTTGGCCGCGTATCGAATACAGGTTACGCATCGGCTTATGATGAACTTGACTGAGGCTCTTCCTTTTATAATCCAGAAGCTATGGCGCAGTGTAGTGAGAGTCAGTTGAGTACCACCGTGATTAGTTTTTACATGAGCATCGTTAATCAGTAGGTCTATCAGTGGTCCCTTAGACGGCAAAATCAGAGGGAATTTTTCAGCATAATCAAGAAGTGAGTGCTGCAGACGACCGCCCATACGGAGCAGACCTTTATCAATGAATGGATGGAATTTGGCAATCTGAGTATTGGTGCATTCGGCTTTAGTTTCAATTTGTCGTATAATTGGACCAAAAGAACGCCTCTGCACGATATAGATAAGAAGCATTTGAGCGCTAGATAACTCTGCAGCAGAGCTGTGAATTGACGATTCAATTTCGCTCTGAAGAAACTCGAAATTCAATAGTTGGATTTTTGCTCTATTTTCAGCCGAAAGCTTACGGCTCCATTTGCGAAAAAATCGAATCCATATAGCAGTGGTTCTTAATAGTTTATATAAAGAAGAAAATCTGTTGAGTAAAAATGTCTCTTCAGACGATTCGACAGCTTGAGATACATGCAAAGAAATGGTTTCTTTCCGCTGTTCGAGGGGCTGAGAGATAGTTATATCCATAGGCTTAATCGGCCAAGGTTCCGAAGATTCAACCAGAAACGATGGGCCAGACCACCAAATATCCGTTTCTTTCAATAAGTTTGGGGCTTTCCCTCGAGACACCAAGTCAGCGGGATTCTCCTTTGTGGCAACATGGTGCCAATAGGCTTGGGGCACGAGTTTTTGTATCTGACTACAACGATTTACAACGAACGTCTGTCACCGAGCAGGGATTGCTCTAATCCAGAAAAGAACATCCTTAGAGTCGGACCATAAGTGCAAAGTATAATTCTCAAACTTCATAGTATCCAAATATCTGCTGACAAGCCTTGCCAACAAATGAGCAGCACAGAGCTCTAGTCGAGGTATACTTAACGTTTTCGTAGGCGCGACTCGGGATTTAGAGCATTGCAACGAAACTATTATCTGATCAGCTTTCAGTACTCGAAGATAAATTACGGCACCGTAGGCCTTGCTGGGATGCGTCAGCGAACCCGTGCACTTCAATAGTTCCAGACTCGCCAGTATTCTGCAGCCAACGAGGAATCGAAATAGATTCTAAACTGGGTAGATCCTTATACCAATCGCTCCAAAGATTAGCATATTCAATTGGGAGTACATCGTCCCATTCGCATTTTAGCAGCCATAAAGACTGCATAAAAATCTTGGCCATTACTATAACAGGTGACAACCAACCCATTGGATCAAATATCTTAGCGGTTTGAGAAAGAACCATTCTCTTAGTAAGCAGCAAAGGATCAAATGATTGAATAGTTATTTTAAAGTGAAAACAATCTTTCTCTGGTTGCCAGGACAATCCTAAGATCGCTGTAGAATTTTGTTCCTTGAAAACAGAAGAATCTCTAATTCTATGCGACTCTGGAAGCCAATCTTCCAATACTAACTCATTGGATGCCCATTTCCTTAGCGAAAGACCGCCCACCTTAAGGAGCCCTATTAATTGCTCTTGCTTCTCTCTGGCAATTTCAATAGTATCTCCCCCCGACATGAAGTCGTCCATGTACGACTCATTTACAATGACACGACAAGCTAAAGGAAACAAATGCCCGTAGTCTTTTGTCAGCTGTCTCAGCACGCGTATTGCTAAGTAAGGGGAACATTTTAGTCCATAAGTGACAGTATAAAGAGCAAAAATTGAGACCGGTAATGAAACATCAGTTCTCCATAGAATAGTTTGAAAATGTCTATCGTCAGGATGAATCCAGATCTGACGGAACATTTTCTCGATATCTGCCACAAAAACGTACTTATACAACCGCCATCTCAAAATGAGATCGAATAATTCCGGTAGTAAGTTGGGTCCAGGATATAATAGATCATTCAATGACACTTGTTTAACCTTTGCCGACCCATTGAAAACCGTCCTTAACTTTTTCGTCCCTTGCAAGACGCCGTGGTGCGGTAAAAAATATTTACCATTGGTCTTTCTCTCTTCGAAAGCACCTAGTGATTTCATATGATTCAACGATTCATATTCTTCCATAAAATTTTGATAAGCCTCCTTAAATTCCGGCCTTTTATCGAATTTATTCTCCATCGAGTATAAAGTATCCAATGCAGTACGAAAGGAGAGACCGAGGTCAAAATCCAGAGCATCTACTTTATTTTTATCAAATGGCAATCGAACCACGTACCGACCATCCTTCGCTTGATAGGTCGTTTCTTCGAAAAAATCCTCGCACCATTGGTCTTGCGGAGAGAGAACCTTAGCAGAAGGAAGAAATTCTTCTTGGTTCCAAAACTTCTCCAAGAGCTTTTCAAGATCCGAGTTGTCTACGCAATGAGTCAGAGTAGAGTTCGATTCACCACTTAGTCCCATCGGTCCAGAAATTATCCATCCCAATTGCGTTTTAGTTGCAATAGGGTCATTCTTATTACCTTTAATCACCTGACTTTCAACAATTTGAGCGTGTAGCTCTAGCTCCTAGCAAAATATCAATGGGGTGAGCCTTGAGAAAATGAGGATCTGCCAACGTCAGATTTTCCAGGTAGGGCCAAGTCTCTCCTTTTGTTGACTCAATCGGTTTGTATCCAGAAACCTTGGGTAATATCAATGCCTCTACTTCGCACGAGAAGTTTGAATTGAAACGAGGACGAATGAAAAACTTAGTCAACCCTTTGGCTTTTTCAGCCTTAATGCCAGCCACACCGGATATGCAAGTATTCGATGCAGATCTGGAGAGTCGTAACTTTTGACAAAAAGTTTCAGTGACGAAAGAAGATTGCGAACATTGATCAATCAATGCTCGCACCAAATACCAATATCCATCTGCATCGTAAACTCTGACTAGGGCTGTGGCGAGGAGGACAAACATTTTACGGGGCTTCTCAATTCCCACAACATGCGAATGCTCTTCTGACTTGGCTTCCGAATGAGAAGATTTTTCTACAATATTATTATTATTCCTGGCTGCACCAGTGGAATTCATAGGAGCGCTCTCAAAGTGTAACATCGTATTATGCCTTCCTGAACATTTTTGGCAGTTTCTCTTCGAACGACAGTCCCTAACCGAGTGATTAGAGAAGCATATGAAACACAAACGTTTCGAAAAAACAAAATCCTTCCTTTCCTTCACACCCTTAGCTTTGAACAGCTTACATTGGTTCAAATAGTGTGATTCTTGGCACAACGGACATGTAGGAGAATTCTTTACCGAAGTAGCATATGCCTCAGATGAGTCAACAACTAGAGAATGCGATTTTACAACATTATTCCCCTTGCTGGTACTATTCTCAATCGACTCAAGAGTGGCCACTTGCTCCTCAATAAAAACCTTCAACTGATCTATCGAGGCGGGTTCTGAAGAACTTCCAAGATGCTTTTCCCAATCTTTTCGAGTAACTGGATCAAATTTTGAAACCGTTAGAAAAACCAATAAATCGTTCCCATTATCAGGAATAGCTCGCTCCAGAGCCTCGAAAGAATTTACCGTATCGAAGGTAGAACTATATAACCGCTTCAGTTCCGCATAAGATTCAGACTTCATAGGTTTAATACCGAATAGAGAGCTAGCAGCTTGACTGACTAGTCTTCGCTTATTTCCATAATACTCGTTTAAATTATTCCATGCAACCGTATAGTTTTCCGCTTTTACTTCCAAATTCTTAATTTCATTCTTTGCCTCACCTTCCAAATAGGCTGTTAAGTAATAGAATTTGTGAACGGGTTCCAAGTCTTCGCGACGATGAATCATAGATTTATAAAGATCGCGAAACGGACCCCAGTCCGACCATTTACCGCTAAACTTTGGTATCTCAATTTTAGGCAATGTGCAAGAAATATTCGACCTCGCAACTTGAGGTTCGATATTTCCCCGAGAAGTATCGAGAGCATCAACCATTCTTGCCTCGTCCTCTTTAGACATCAAAAATTCGTTAAATTGACCCTTATTGTCATAGTAATTATCCTCCGCGGAATCCGAGACTTTATCTTTAAAGTACGTATGCTCTTTGTTAAGATTTTTCAATGATAGGATTTTGTCGTGATTCAAGTTAAACGCTTTATAATTCTCTTCCAATCCTTCTAACCGGCCTTGGGCGTAAGCTACCGTCATTTTAGCTTGACCTTTGGATTTAAAATTCGCATAGGCTCGGGCAATTTTCCCTTGTAAATTTAGTTGAATTTCTACTAAAGCGTCCATATCGACAATTTGGTCAAGTGACTAGTCGATCAAATAGGCCTCTACCTTAAACCGAATGATAATTATGATAGCCAAAACAATAATCCGTACTATTATAAAAAAGAGGCACCAAAATATGCAAAGTATTGCTCCAATTATCAAAATCAATGATTTGAACCAAGTACCAAACCGCATGAATTAACCTTATTTGAGTTCAATCAGACCGCATCTGATATGACTCTTAATTCCCTCAAATCGAGTTCAATCAGATTACAACTGATATGACTCGAGATAATAATCACAATTTTTAATCAGTATTTTGACGTACTGACAGGAGAGTCCATATGAGGTTAATAAAACCCAAATGACTCGAGTTTTAGCAAAATATATTTATCTAGACTGAACTAACCATAATTTAGAAGGTTCAGGTCCAAGAAAAGAAAAGAAAATGTTCAAAATCCAAAATAAATGAAAAACTAGTTTTCCAAATCTGAAAGGCACATTCGAACCAGAAGAAAAAATCCAGAAACTATTTCAATTTAATAAACTATTTTCAGAATAAACCAACAAGAAATAATAATAGCAACAAAAGTAATGAGTTTCATCCAATAGACCAAAATAAACTAGTTTCAAAGAGCATCAAGGAGCCACTGTGTGAGTGCGAAGCAGAAAACCCATTCAATAGTATGCTAAGGTTCACACAAAGTCCAGATATGCGAGTGAGCTTATACGTATATTGCTCGAAGAAAAACCAAAATTCCACTATCCGAGTGAAACTTCTCTATTCCAATTCAAACTTCTCCAAACCAAGAGATAATATCCAGGATCAATTCTCTGGATATATTAAGCCAATGAAAACAATTCAATTACTGAACCGATGCTAAACACAAGATAATAAGGAATGAAATCAACTAATTTATGAATTGCAATTTGGTCATGGGAGTACAATGCCAAAACCCTTTTGAATAATCAGAGAAATTGTAGTATTTACCTAAACTCAAACCATGAACTTGAAGCGGGTGGTTAAATACTAATGTCATAAGCCCAAATTCCAAATACCTTTACAAAAAACTTGAAGACTCCACTGAACGCAGCTTGTTCGATGGCTCACTAGCCAGAATAATTCAACTTATGATAATAAAGCACCATATGTGTTACCCAAGTATACGTAAACTACTACAAGTTATCAATAATACCATGAATCAAAGAAAAATGAAGATATAACTTTTGAAAATATAACTTAACTCAGGGCTTGGTAACTTCAAGTGCAGCTTGCGGAGCACAACCACTCTAGTTGGCATGCATAGAGGCACCTTACCACTGAATATAAGTCTGAACCGAGAAAAGTGATTGAAAGTTAAGTGCCCGAATGCTCAAATAAATTCTAATATACTATCAATTAAATCAAAGGCAATACTGTAACACTCGCTTGACTCTATCCGCAAAGAAAAATGTCTTTAGAAACAAAATAACTACCTTGGCGTACTTTACCCAAGATGGTTGCACTGTAACATTAATTATGTCCTTAAAGTCACTAACTTATTGCCACCGTACGCTCTATGCTCTTACAAAGCCTGGCATAGAGTCGCATTACAAAATTGGCACTGATAATCACTTTCCTTGAAACTTGCACAGAACTTTGGTTGCACTTGAAGTTGTGTACTGGCGTCGATGCCTTGAGAACAGTCGACAGCTTGGCCGTAGCTGGAGCAGTAGTTGGTGATGCCTCACAGCCTCTGACAGCCTGCAGCGGATATTGCCAGCAGCCCTTTACTGTCAGCGAGTCAGCTGGAATGATCCAAACGTGGTCGACTAGGCCAAAAACACCAGCTACCGTAGCACACCAGACACTTGCAATAGTGGACTCTATACTAGATGCAGATTTTAGTATAAGAAAAAGAAGAAAAAAAATATAGCAATGATCTTACATTTTCCAAAAGTTTTACATAAAAGTCAAAAGAAAAGAAGAAAGGACTCTAAATTCAAAATAAAGAAATGGTCAGTGGTCAGCCCAACCAGCTGACACTGGGTACTTCTGGAGCTTCACTCCTTTTCGGCGAGAGGCGTGGCGGTCGGCTGCGCTTCACCAGCGCAAGTCGAGTAGGTGGGGGCACTACACTGGTGCGACACCCTGGGGCTGCGACAAAATTCCTGTCGATGACGCTGGCCGATTGCGAGGTAGCTCTCGCTTGTCGGTCGCGATTGATGCTGGTGATGTCGGGGCTGGCGACTCCGAGCTGGCGCCGATGTCGTTCCGCCACTCGCTGCGCCTAACCTCCCCGCGCCACGTGGCCGATCCCGCGCTGCCGTCTCGTCCCGCGGTGGTTGTCGCTCGCCTCTTTTGAAGCCCGCACGTGGCTTCCCTGTGAGTCGCGCAGGTCGACGTCCGCTGCGCCGGTGTCCAGTCGCCGGCGTCCGCTGTTGCCTCTCGAGCAGGAGAGTCAACGGCGACTCTCGCGGTCGCCTCGGTTATACTGCGGCGCCGTCGCAGACTGAGCGGGCGCGCAGCGACCGTATATATATATAATATATATATATATATATATATATATATATATATATATATATATATATATATATATATATATATATATATAATACGCTCTCGCCCGATTCGACTTGACCGCACGCGTGCTGGAGCGCAACCTGCTCCGACGATCCCGCGAGCGCAACGTGCTCCGGCTTTTGGAGCGCAACGTGCTCCGGTATTCTCTCTTGGAGCGCAACGTGCTCCAAATCGTCCCGACCGTCCACGAACCTCTCACCTGGTTACCTCCGCTCCTCTTTTCCGCTGCCTTATCCGGCTCGAAGGACCAAATGTTTCTTGGGGTTGGAGAAATGATAACTCCGGGTTTATAAATGGACTGTAAATTTATTAGGCTGGCCAGGTGAGGTGTTGATCGGTGGACGGTCGGCGACGAAGTGGCCGAGAGATTCTCGGAAGCGCCTCGCGATGCGCTCGGCGCGTAATTAGGCGCGGGTTTTGAATTAGATACTAAACAACTTGCATAAAGCTTCTTTTCCACTACTAGAATAAATTTAAGTTGTAAATAATCTTTTTCTTTTTCTCATGTATTATAAAACTAAGAGCACTTCATAGAATTATTTTGAGATTGTTTTTTTGTTATTTTAATAGTAACATTTACACATGAACTACTGTGTAGTACTATCTGAGACTGAATTGTTTTTTACTCTTATAGTAATTATTTATACATCTTACATTATAATAGTATGGTAATATTTTGAGATTTTTTTTTGAGTATTTGCAACTGATTTCTGCAAGGTGCAGAGTAATTTACAGTGATTTAAATTATTCTTATTAACATCAAAATTCAATTTTGAATAATTTTTCATATATTAGCAATAATAATATTTCCTTTGAAATTTTGTTCTTTTTTTTTACCAATGAAAACAAGAGATCTTGTGGCAGCTTGAACCACAGCTGCGGGTGCAAATAAATAATTGCATTCAATTGGGACTTATATCACATTTCCCACAACAATTTTCTTTTCTTACTCTTTTCATTTTTTCTTATTAAAGGTATACTCGATTACTGTTTCGCTTCAGTTTTTTTCCCTCACTTCACGATTATTTATCTTTTGATAATAGATGAATCTCAAGGAATAACTTGGGGAAAACATAGTATTTTCAGCTAAAATTTAACAGAAAATGAATAATTGATTGAAAATAAAATACGAATGTTATCCAAAATGCATACAGCAAATAAGATTTTGGGTGAATAAATAATCACCAATATACGTGGAGCATTCCAAATAATGAATTTTTTTTGTTCTCTTCTTTCTTTAATTCTCAGAACTAACTTCTTCGAGTATTATTAAAATTAATTACGTAAATACTTTTGCTTTTGGTTTAATTGATTTTTTGCGCTATACCAAATAGGAGAGAATTCTAAATATTTTTTTTTTCTTTCTATATTCATGGTTTTGCCTACGGGGACCACGTTAAGAGTCAATTAACGTGATAGTCAGT